>JAHWFP010212804.1:0-17875 GCA_023313725.1 Lithobius niger | reverse complement strand
CCCCCCCCCCTGGGGTAGATGCATCTCGTTTTCCTGGGACGTTCTAGTGCATCCCCCAACCCGAGTGACCCCTTAGGTCAGCGCTAGAGGAAATAACGTTGCTTGGATCTCTGCCCCGAAGTTGGCCTCTCCTTGTACAGTCGACAAAACAGAAAAAAATGAAAAGTGCTTCGATCATTGCAAAAATCAGCATGCATGCTGGGGTAAGTGGCACAAGTACAGCAACGAAGTTTCAGCCATATATTTTCTATACGCGAAGTTTACTGCCTCCATCGGCATCAACGGTTACTTAAAGTCTACTCATGACAGGACTTGACCATTTATTCAGATCCAGGCATTACTTAGCTTTCAGGTAGGGATTTTGAGACAGCAGTGGTAGGAGACGATAACTTAAGTCATTGCCTAAGCAAAGGAAATGAATTTCATTGCTCAAGTAACAGATAGTGGTACCAAACTACTACTTAAGAAGCAACTCCGACTTAAGTCTTTGCTTAAGTACTCCTAAAACACAGCTGTGGTACGGGCGTAAATGTGCTTGCTTCCATTATACCGAATGTCTTGCTTTTCTGTGTGACATAGTTTGTGACATTCAGTCAAACACTGGTAATTGTTGGAAACACTTAATTTTCCTGGGATGCACTAAAAACGTGGAGAGGATAAGTCCTGACAATTCACTCTAATCAAGGAATATAATAGGAATCAAGAGATCTTTACAAGCGCACATTCAGTAACCAGTGGAACCAGTAATCATTCGAACTACTGGGTCCTTCCTAATTCCCTCCTTCCAAAAATATAGTGATTTTTATTGTGACGAAAATTAATTCCAAAATGATCATAATAATCTGCACTAACCCTCCTTCTCCGCCAATAATAAACAAGAATTTCGTAAAGAAATAAAAACTGCTTATGCAAAAAATCGCAACATTATTATTTTCATAGACGAAAGACAAAGCTCTCTATTGGGCTAAAGTTTACATTAGGCACATACTCGATATCCTTACGATATTGATTCCAAATGGCTCCAACACTTTCCTAAATACAGAGACAGTTGGTTTTAGAGCGCGGAAATGTGTTAAAACCGAATTAAAACAGTAGATTTGGAGCGGCACAATCCGTAGATCTGTAATGTGTTTGCGTTCGCTCACAGGGCCAGCAGGGCACCTTATATTTTTTTTCGTAAACAGTTCCGATAGGCAGGTTGTTATTGTCAGTTTCGTGTGGTTTTGTTGTTATTGTCAGTTAGGTTAGGTAAGTTTGGAGTTTAGCATTTCATACTGAGGTAGTTAACTGGTTGGGGTTTGGCATTTCATACTGGGGCTGTTAATTGGATAGGTTATGTTAATGATGATTTAACGAGTTTCCGCAATTTGGGATCAATTTATAGTGACTTCCGTGAAAATTAAAGGTAGGTTTTTTTTTCTCTTTTTTCGAATTTCGGGCCATGTGCGTCAAGGGAACATGGGAAGAAAATAGGCTCTCATCCGATTTTTTTTTTAATGGACTAAGAATTACCTGCTGAGTAATGTTTTCCTCTTCCATTTTTGGGGCAAACGCACCGTTTTGCCGTGGTGAAGGTTTAAGGTTAGCACAGAGCCGCGCCGGAAATCATGAAACTGGGCGAAAGTCCGGCAAGTGAAACGCCAAACCTAAACCAGTTCATTACCTCAAGTGAAATGCCGAAGCCGGTTCCTAACCTAATCAACAATAACAACAACACCACCACACGAAACTGACAATAGCAACCAACCTATCTGAACTGTACGGGGAAAAAAATATCAGCTGGGAACATGAGAAGAAAATGGCCTCTCGTCTGTCAGCGCAAAGAGTGCGGCTTTCATTAATTTCTGACGGCCAAACGAAGCTTTTGCCCCAAACATTTTATGGGAAAATGTTGTTCAGTTGATCAATTTACGTCATTCTAGCCCAATGAGAGATCAATCGGTGAGGAGCCCTTATTATTCCCATAAGCCGCGTAAAGTAAACTTGTTCCCTCTATTGTTTTTTTTTTTTACTAATGAAAGTGATCGTGGAATGAATTTATAATTCTGCATTTATTCCGTTAGCTACGCACCTAGTATGCACTATCCCGTTGCCTCACACGCATGTCGAATTGATACAACAAACTGTTACACTAAATAATCGATTATACAATAATTTCCTGATTAGCAGGAGCCACAAAGCTACCCGAATTGCCAATACACGTAGAATACCAGGACTGCCTTCCCGGCGAACCGTAAAGTAGCCGCCAATTTTTTTCAGTGATTCGCCAATAGCCCAACAACGGATAGAATTCAGTTTTCCGTGCATGTTGTCAAAACCTGAAATACGCTGGGCCAGTTCCAGTTCAACTTTTCATACAGAAACATAATTGTCAAAATTTTTTAGTCAAGGACCTACAACCCTTCATATGCAAACGATTTACCCATAACCTGTTTAATAACAACGCCTACAATTTGCTGGCACGTCTTCTAATCGAAATCATGAAAAATCGACTAATGTTTCAATCACTTCCGGCCATACGATAAAGGTGATAGGCATGACCCGTTCAAATAAACGACTGGAATGGGACGTGACGTCATTAAACAATAGATCACGAAACAAGCCTTTTTTTCTCCCCGACTATTTCAATAACGGCTTTATGCATTATATGCATAAGCAGTTTAAAAAAAAGGGGGTCGAACCTTGTTTAAAATAGAATATCTAATTGGAAAATCAAGAAACTCCGATAATTGTTTTGAGTATTTTTAGAAAATATTAGCCGTAATTAGTTTAATACAATTGCCTACTTCTTTAGTAGCCTAAATGTAGGCATTAAAAATTTTAGGGAACTACTGAAAAAGTACAAAATTAGAAACAAGAAAGTTGTACAAGTTTTTTTTAACTGGGCATGTGTTGGCATATTATTAGGATCACTTTAATTGATTTTCGTTATAATAAAAATCCGAAGGTAGGGGTTAAGGGCCCAATGGTCAACTGGTTCCAAAATGAACTGTAAGGCTATTCTAAGCACCTGGGGTTTAAAGTAAAATATAAGTTTTTAATATTACTAAAAAAAATGCATATACAAATTTAAAAACATGAGCTGATGATTAACATCATGTAAATTACAAGTCGTCCAACTATGGATTATAGAAACACCCGTTCTTTGTCCCTCGGATGCGAAACAAAACAGTTCATTCCTTCATGGAACAGGCCATTCATTAGTTGGGCAACCAGTAACCTATTCCTTGACCAACAGTCACAAGTGTTCATTTCGTTTGTCTCCTTTGTAATGCACGGGGAGACGAAGATCTTGGATGATGTCACTAACTATCGTCACCCCCTTTGGTTGCAGTGGAGCATAGGTGGATCACACTCCGATCCTCCGGATCATTGACTTTTTGGCTTGTAACAGTTCATTCCTCCGCATTTAGTTTGGCAACAGTAGCCCTTCACATTGCTGTATTTGCAATCGAGGTTTCCTGAGCACATGCTCATGGTACAATTGGATCCTTCGTAATTCTCGGCATCGGGACATGCTTCACTTGGCTGAGAACGCTTCACGATAGCTCGTTTTCCTTTTATGAACCCAATCATGATGTCAGTCTTGCTACAGTCTTTCTTAGCTGGATCACATTTCATTTTCTTCTGTGGCAATGGGTCATCTCTGTACGACACATAACAGTTCATTCCTCCACATTTGGTTGGGCAGCAGTAACCGGGCATTTCATAGTAAGTGCAATTGGCATTCGTGGAACACGTGCGCTGATTACACTTGGATCCTTCCCAGTTCGTGGGGCATTGTGTGGGGTGGGCCCGCTTTGTCCTCAGGCCGTGTGTTTTAAAGAGCGGGAAGAAGCAGCTTTGTCCAGAGCACGATGTCTGGCAGCAAAATCCTACAGTACCTGTAATAAAAAATGTGTTAGAAAGCTTGCATTGGAGTAAATGATATTGCTGATCGCGAAATAAGACTACTAACTATTCTTAGATTGGTTGGTTTAGATCAGTGGCAGATTTAAGGAAATAGCTTTGGGGGGCAAAGCCCTATAAGGTCCTCTACCTTCCCGAAATTCTGAGGACTTTTTTTTTCTGCTACCTGAAACTATTAGTAAGCGTTCTTTGTTAGTTCTGTTTTACACACATTTGCACTACTAATACCTGGGAAGTGAAGGCCCATGATGGCCCTTTTACACTGTAGGCCGGGGGGGGGGGGGGCCCTCCCGTTAAATCCGCCCCTGGTTTAGAAATTATATCTTTCTGGGCTGCATAAGAGTTGGGACTTAAAATAGACTAAGTTTGGTGATGCTTTAAGAAAGTTAAAGCCTAAACTTTCTGGTTTCCCTGAAAACTGGACGCAAACTAGTTTTGAGAACTCTTTTTAAGAGGTTCGTATTTGCCTGAAGGTGTAATCCACTCCCCTCCAGAGATCTTTTCCAGGATTTCCAGTAGTTGCCAATAAACATTGAAGGGCCACAAACGAATAATTAACAGACAATAGAATATTGAGAGTAGCACATCAAACGATTTATATGAATTGAGCAGTGATCATAGGAAGCTTCTTGGCCGGAATACATTCAAAATGTCAACCCAACTTGTACCACTGCTGGGAAAATGATACTGATGCACTGCCCTGCAATAGCTGCAATTTGGTGTTGACTACAAGGTGTGTCAAGTTTTTTTTTTTTTTCATCTTAAGAGTTTCTTAGCATAACATAGCACACGGACGTCCAACATTGAAAACTAACTCTTTCCAGCAGTGTTCCAGGACTCGAGGCATTTGTGACGTTTTTCAAACCGTTTTCCAGTCCAGATTTTACTTTAATTTTTCTGGACATTTCCAGGTCTTCATTCAAGGCCCCACACGAACCGCATCTTTAAATTAGCAGACTTTAGAAGAGGCACTTTCTAATATTACTTTATTAGTAAGTGATCCGATGAGAGACCGTCCCAAGCCAAATAAAAATCAATCTGCTGCTCAAAGTGGGTCTAACAGGGTCACAGTCGCAGAACATTTTAAATTTAAAGACTCAGCTATTTAAGGACCTTTCATGTGGCCAGGGTTGAACAGCATCTTGTCACTTAGTCCGACAGTCGAAGGTTATAGCCTAGGTCACGGTGCCCTAAAGGGTGCCAAACAATGTTCACTCCCCCCCTCTCCCGAGGGTAAACTAAGCAGAATAGGAAAAAAGCGAAAGTACAGATAGGTAGTACATTTTATTGTGGGTTTACACTCACAAGCTCAGTATTCACTTCAATGGGGTCACGAACAGATTGAAGACGAGCAATGTAGAAGACAAAAGTGACTTAAAAATGTCCCGTGTTAAACTCCATTTCCCGAAGCAGAGCATCGATGTGCTCCTCCGTCCTGGTACGACTAAATAGAGTTGCTAGAGGTTCAGACCATGGTTCAGACAGCATCCTTTTTTTCAACATTGTCCTTCAAGATGGATCCAAAGTTTTCACAAACATTCAGATCACACATTCAGATCAATTAGGCC
Organism: Lithobius niger; assembly: GCA_023313725.1. Taxonomy (NCBI): domain Eukaryota; kingdom Metazoa; phylum Arthropoda; class Chilopoda; order Lithobiomorpha; family Lithobiidae; genus Lithobius; species Lithobius niger. The sequence goes on along the minus strand of JAHWFP010212804.1, from coordinate 12,398 downwards.
ATATGGAGCTTAAGAGTCACTTTAGTCTTCCTACCCTGATCGTCTTCAATATGTTCATGACGCCCATGGAGTGAACACTGCATATTGAGCTTGTGAGCGTAAACCCACAATAAGATGTGCTGCCTATCGATTTACTTTCATTTTCCCCCATCATGCTCAGTTTGCTCTTTGGAGGTGGGGGGGGGGGGAGGTGTCATTGTTCGGCGCCATGTACATAATGAAAGTATCACGATACTGGACCCTTCTAGAGATGAAAGTGGAATCTCCATACCGTTTGCAGCGCATTCCCTGGTACTGTTGCATTGCTTCTGATCACAAACTGCAAGGTTGGTTCCATTCCAGGAGGAAGGTGAAGGGCATAGTACGGGGCGAAGTTTGAGAGTAGCACCTGAAAAGATCAAATTAAAAGAATTGCGTAAGACATTAAGACAGTCAGTAACTCAAAAGAAGAACAATAAAAGCATTCCTAGTATTCGGACAGTCATTTCAGAAACCCACTTCAAGATCATGTCAGCCAACTGGTGACGCTCAGCCTACGAGTCCTGTAGTTGCTCCTCCACCACCTCCCTGTGCTCCCACCGACACTTTACCAATAACTTCTTGCATATCGAGGAAAAGAAGGAATTTGGTACTTCATCAAACCACTCATGGAAAATCGGAGAGGCCTGATATTTCACTCTGCTCCATCTGCAAAAGGCCCAAAGCCTGTTTTCCAGTACATTTTGTCCTTTCCAAGGTAATTTTAATATAATTTTCCAGAGATATTTTAACATTTTCCTACACCAACTGTAAAATTTTACAGATGGTTCCCCCACCCCCATCTCGCCAAGAAGGCCGCGACCAATTAGACTATGTTGTGAAATGGTCTCGAACATGGCAACTTCCATTTTCAGCTCTGAAATGTTGTAAGTTTCATGTTGGAAACCATAATAAATGCTGTCATAATTTTCTTGACCAGATACCTCTTCCCTCATCCTCTGAAATGTGATCTTAAAATTTAGCTTTCTAGCAATCTTGAAGCATCCCTCCATTGCAGGAAACTCTGCGCTTCTGCCTATACTAGATCAGCCATTTTGCATCGCTGTTTTATATCTGGTGAAGTTCAAACTAAGGTATGGGCATTCAAAGTTTTCGTGCTCCCTATTCTCGAATACGCAATCTCTGTCTGGTCCCCTTTCTTGATCGGAGACCTTGATCTCATCGAGAAAACTCGATGCAGGTTTACGAAAAGCGTGCCAGGATTTAGGGATCTGGAGTATAGTGAGTGCCTGAAAAAATCCCTCCAATGTCTGAATCGCGAGCAGCAAAGATCATCGGTTTGGTAACTTTTTCTGATTGCCACTCACTGACACTACTGAGTTTTCAACAGGAACTGTAAATTTATGCTGAAACCACGTTCAACAGTTGCTTTTTTTTGCATCTAGAGTTCACACTGCACTCTAGATTCGTAATTCTTAGTGTTTCACAACTTCACACTTTTTATTCACTTTTAACTTCGTCAGCATTGACAGCTCAGTTTGCTTAAATTTTAGTTAACAACTCTAGAATTAACTGAAGCCGTTTTGTTAATGCCAGCAGAAACTCTTGGAAAAGAAACAATTTCATTAATTTCTCTCAAAAACAGCTGGTAGGGTTTAGACAGAACGGAAAGCCAAATGGGCTCGAAAAGGCAAATTAAGTAAGTTTGCATCCATACTGCCATACTGTATTCAACAGCTGGTAGGGTTTTAGAAACTCTTCAAAACCGGATTTTTGTATCGGGATTTTCGTGTAATTCTTCCCTGCGCGGAAATAATGAGCGAAGGAAAAAAAGCTGCAAGAAAAAAAAGCTGCAGGAAAAAAAGTTGCGGAAAAAAAGCCGCCGAATTGTTTTTTTCCCGTGTTGTTTGTAATACAAGTTAGGTTGGCAGGTAGGTTAGCTCTTGGCGAAGGAAGTTTCACTAGGAAACTTATTGCTCTGGGCAAGTAACAGACATCCTCACCACTGTTATAGTGACGAGAATACAGAAGTTTAAATGACCATTAGGATTCATCTAAATTATGGAAAACATTCACAGGGTGGCTCCTAAAAAACGCACACAAAGTTCAACATTTTTTGCGCCCAGAATATTATTTTTAGTGATTACGGGCCAGTTGTCTGCCTGGATCTTAAACGCAATTAAGAGTCCAAAAAATTGTGTTCCGATTTTTGAAACAAACTAAAAATAACAATTTTGACTTGGAAAGCTATCGTTCAGTAAAGGCACGATGCCATACACAAAAACTTCCAACATTCGCCTATTTTAGGGATCGGTCATTATACATGTTCGCTGTGGTGGGGAGGGAAAAAAAGACTTCAAGCCATGTCAAGTGTGTGTGTGTGGGGGGGGGGGGAGGGGGGAGAAAGTTCCCAAATAATTAACGAACTGGAGGAAAAGTACAATTCTAGATCTCAAATTGGAAGTGAAGAGTTAAAAAATCCCTTGGCCAAGTGTTTTACAAAAAGTTTAACTGTTAATTATAGTTAGTTTTAGTTTTATTATGAGAGTTTACTCGGCCCTAACGCCATACACTCTGCCCTAGTTAGTTTAATTAGTCTTCCCAGGCAGCTTCACGCGGAAATAATCAACAAGTGGTTTACTTGGGGTGGGGATTAGATTATATTAGGACCTTACAATAGTAGTGGAGGGATTTCACCATTTTCAGGGGTTTGGAGAAAGGGATGAAACTTTGAGGGTGAAATCTTGGAGGGAGGGGGGGGGGGTTGGGTTAAATTCGTCCATACTCCCGCCGGCCATGCATAACTGGCCTATCCCTTATTGAAGAAGTTTCAATGCACGAGGTTACAACGAACCTGAAGTTACGAGTGGAACCAGGAAACGTAGCTGAACCAAAGAAGTCTGAGGGAACCAAATCCAACAGTACCGGTTTAGCTCATACGCGATTGGTAAACACCCGGAATTTTGACTGAGCGAAATTGAAAGGCCCTGTTTAAAACCTATTTATAAAGTAGAATTAAATAGGTTTTAGCGAAATTTCACGTTTTTAAACTTCAGGGATTTTTGGTGACTCGGCAGGTTGCACACTTCTCGTATTGTAGTTTGTTCCAGTGGGGTTGTGACTGAGGTGGTAGGTAAAAATACCCCCGGAAAAAATACCTCTTGGAAAAAATACCCCTTGGAAAAAATACCCCCAGGATAAATATGGTCACAAATATTTAAATGTGAATTAAAGTAGACTGAATTCAGTGGCGGATTCAAAGCAAAAGGTTTGTGATGCAAGCCTCAATGCCCCTTCTTTTCTTCCATAAAATTCTGAGAACCTTTTTATTTTGCTTTTCTTTATTGTGTTTTATAGGTGCACGGAAAAAAAAAAGTTGATGAAAAAAAAACTGGGGAAGTGGTGAGGAGAAAAAGTTGCCCTCGGTAAGGTAAAATTCGTGAAATCACGATGTTTCCACCAAAACTGAAATAGAAGGTGGTGATGGAATATTATGTTTCCCAGAATCTTTTTTTAATGTCTGTAGTCGATCAAATTTAATATTTCACCCCCTCCTTCCCCAGTTACGGAATTTGTAGATAATTTATGATTCTCGATGTGGCGCCCCCCCCCCGCGCCCCCCTATTGGAGTGTTGGTGGAAACTTCGTGATTTCACAGATTTTCACTTACCGAGGACAACTTTTTCTCGTCACCACTTCCTCGGTTTTTTTTTCATCAACTTTTTTTCTGGGTGTTTTTTTCCGGGCTTTTTTTTTCCGTGCACCCGTAAAACACAACAACGAAAAGCAAAATAAAAAGGTTCTCAGAATTTTATGGAAGAAAAGGAGGGGCATTGAGGCCTTTTGCCTTGAATCCACCACTGATTTCAGTCTACTTTAATTCACATTTAACAAATTTTTTTACCGTATGTATCCTGGGGGTATTTTGTCCAGGGGGTAATTTTTCCGGGGGTATTTTGTCCAGGGGGTAATTTTTCCGGGGGTATTTTTTTCGGGGGTATTTTTTCCGGGGGTATTTTTACCTAGATTCGTTACTGAAGTATCTGAATTGCAATTTCGTTAATCTGTTTAGATTGCAGGGGATGGGGGGGGGGGGGGAGCAGAGGTCTAAATGTGGAGAAAAAAAATCAGGGGGACGAGGACCGGATGAGTATTAGGCGGCTGAGAAAAAAGGTGGGGAGAATAAAGATCAGGGGAAAAATAGGTCCGTGGAGAAAACCTGGGGGCGGGAGGAGGTTAGTCCCAGGCAAAAAAAAAAAAAACGTAGGCGTCGCAACGTTCCTGCCTCGTTTGCTACGACTATGCAGTATAGTATTACACCAGAAATCGCAACTAATCACACCTGCCACCAAGAAAGACAGAAATACCTATGTTTTTGTTCTCCCGCATCTTTTTTCCGCCCACCTTGTTAAGTTCCACACAATGACTACTCTAGGAAAAGAACGCTGCAGAACTTCGAGCCAAGGCAACCGGCATAACCTAACCTAAAGTAGCCGAATAACATGAAGAATAAATATGAAAAATATTTTTCCCGCAATCCTTTTTTTCCTGCGGTATTACTTGCCGGTAAGAGGACACAAACACCAGATAATTAGGCACAGGACATAGGTAACCCAATTTAGGAACTAGACAAATAGGCACTCGAACAAACAGGCAACAAGTATTTACAATTTTTGTTTAAATTATGATGGCTTGCCCTCAAATTGAGAAAAAGTGTGCCATAAAATGTTCGTAGCTTCCAAAACTGCTAAAGATTTACTGGTATCTAGACACACGCTAGTGTGTCGCGCTAAGTTAGGCAACAAATATCACATTAATTCAATTCTCGAGGATGTAAACCATTGAAGCGCGACGCCATAGCGTCAGTGCCTTACATCCCGATTGTTGGGCACAATTCAGGTACTTAAGGAAAAATAATAATGCGGTACAAAAGATTAAATTGTGTTGAAATCAAGAGCAATGACCCACCTGACAAAAATTAACTCATGTAGGAATGCCAGCTAAGCTGCTTTCAATGCAAAATCTGACCCTCAATAACGTTGAAAATGTGGGGGGTAGGTAAAAATACCCCCGGAAAAAATACCCCCGGAAAAAATACCCCCGGAAAAAATACCCCTGGAAAAAATACCCCTGGAAAAAATACCCCCGGAAAAAATACCCGGAAAAAATACCCACAGGATAAATTATGGTCACAAATATTTAAATGTGAATTAAAGTGGACTGAATTCAGTGGCGGATTCAAAGCAAAAGGTTTGTGATGCAAGCCTCAATGCCCCTCCTTTTCTTCCATAAAATTGTGAGAACCTTTTTACTTTGCTGTTCTTTATTGTGCTTTATGGGTTCACGGAAAAAAAAAAGTTGATGAAAAAAAAAAACCGGGGTAGTGGTGAGGAGAAAAAGTTGCCCTCGGCAAGATAAAATTCGTGAAATCACGATGTTTCCACCAAAACTGAAATAGAAGGTGGTGGTGGAATATTACCCCAGCAAAAATTGATCACGGTCAGCCATGGTTAAACACGGGTAGTTCATGTGTAAACATGGTTAAACCATGGGTGGTCCCAATTTACACTTGGTTAAACCTCGTTCAAAACCATGGTCACTAGTTACCATGGTAACAGGACACTTTCACCATGTTTCAATCTTCGGATAACAATGGTTGGTCCCAATTTACCATTGGTTTAACAATGGCAAACCGTGATCATAAACAATGGTTTAACCTTGGAACATTTTTGCTGGGGTATGTTTTCCAGAATCTTTTTTTAATGTCTGTAGTCGATCAAATTCAATATTTCACCCCCTCCTTCCCCAGTTACGGAATTTGTAGATAATTTATGTTTCTTGTTGCCCCCCCCCCCCCCCCCTCCCCCTTCTATTTCAGTTTTGTTTGAAACTTCGTGATTTCACGAATGTTCACTTACCGAGGATAACTTTTTCTCCTCACCACTTCCCCGGTTTTTTTTTCATCAACTTTTTTTCGGGTGTTTTTTCCGGGCTTTTTTTTTTCCGTGCACCCGTAAAACACAACGAAAAGCAAAATAAAAAGGTTCTCAGAATTTTATGAAAGAAAAGGAGGGGCATTGAGGCCTTTTGCCTTGAATCCACCACATGATTTCAGTCTACTTTAATTCACATTTAAAAAAAAATTTTGACCGTATGTATCCTGGGGGTATTTTTTCCGGGGGTATTTTTTCCGGGGTATTTTTTCCGGGGGTATTTTTTCCAGGGGTATTTTTTCCAGGGGTATTTTTTCCAGGGGTATTTTTTCCAGGGGTATTTTTTCCAGGGGTATTTTTACCTAGAATCAAAATGTGTTACTAGTTACTAGCTAGCCGCTCATCCCCATGTTAAATCCCATACGGTGATTATTCATCGATACCGAGATAACGGGAAGGCTTCCAGCTATGAAATTGGATGAATGGGTGCAGTACAATACGAACCGCGTACCTTTTATGGTTTGAAGCCTGCGGGCGTAACGGGGATGGCATAGAAGGGCCCGTAACTACGAAAATATTGTATAACCATCATTAGTATTATCGGCATCGTCTCTCATTGATTCGAATTCAGAAATATATTTTGAAAACTGGTCTCCACTTTTAAACCCCCAAAAAAACATTTTTGGACTAGAGCTTGGATGTCCGTCGCCATTAACGCCATTGTATGGGCTTGTGCCACTCCCGAGTTGCTTCTTCAATACGAACAAATTCATATTGATCAACGGAACGTTAGATGAGAAGGGCTAACACCTACAATTAACTGTCTTCGGTCTTCTTTAGCCGAGGAGGGCTAGTGTAACGATTCTAGATATGATTCTATAAGATTCCCGTATTAAGGGACCGGTCATTATTTATGACCGGGGGGGGGCAAGAAATAAAAATGACCAACAAATTATTGAAGCCCCCCTTCGAGACCCTGAAAAAATATTGCGACGCCCCCCACTCAAGGTCAAAAAATAATGTGACCCCAAAAAAAAAAATGTTATTCGTATACCCATGCATTCAGACTGTCTGCAGAAGATTCCTGCAGCCAAGAATAGCGCTGTAGCCATAATATTAAGTATGTAGCTCTCCACACCGACAGTTACCATTAGTTGTAAGGAAACGTGTATCGTTTTTAACGAAAATACATGTTGGATTAAAAATGTTCTACGAAATGTTCCTTAACACCCATCTCTTGGCGAGATTCCTAACAATAAGTATGAAGAACACACTTGTTTGCTTGTATTCCAACATCACTAACATAGTCAGCACCGGAAAGACTGAAGAAGCACAAAAAAAAACTAGGTACCAAGGCTTTTCTACAAAGTCTTTTGTAAAGACTGACTTTCAGAAGTGGTACTAATGGCGTCAAACCCTTGAACCGCTCGCATCATGGACGGGCTGCCCCCAGAAGCTGAGGCGTTTTCAGAATTTTGACTGCTGAAAGTATCATTTTTTCTTCCAGTTGGTCAGTGTGTTTGTGAGCCCCCCCACCCTTTGACAGGACCTGAAAAGTGTATGACCCCACCTCCAGGAGATCCAAAAACTAATGATTCTTTCTCTCTCTCTCTCCCCCCCCCCCCCCGGCGATAAATAATGACCGGTCCATAAATTCGTATGGTTGTCAAGGCCAGTTAATACATTGAGAGAAGATGAAGCAACTTTTCTTCGTTTTGGGGTAATGCGGGAAAGCCAAGCTGTGTGTTACGAAAATCCGCCTCAGTGGAAAGAGTCATTTAAGGAAGAGCTCGCAGTTACATAACTTTTCGAACACCGATATTAGGCAACTACATTTCAAAGAATTTCTGTTTCAAAAAAGTTCAATTCGTGGACTAAAATATTGTGAAGGTGACCTTAGTATCAGCGTTCATACGCAACGTATTTTTCCTTCTGTTTAAAGCTAAACTGTTTTCTGTACGGATGTTTTTAGATGTAAACTACCATGTGTTGGGAGTCGGAACTGTGTAGGCGCTACTTACGCGTAGAGATGTCTCCAGTATGCTGTAGCATTCTGTGTTAACTGTATCATATCAAAAACCAAAACTGGTAAAAGGGGCCGCCAAGTTCCGAATGGTTCGGGCCTTCAAAGGAGTGATATCAACACACCAAAACATTCGCCAACTTCATCGTACCGCTTAATAGTTACTTTCGGTAGAAATTTTCAAGTTTTCATTTAACGTCCAAAGTATTATTCGGTGCGGTTAAGTTGTCGAATGTCTTGGTGTGTTGATATCACTCCTTTGAAGGGCCGAACCATTCGGAACTTGGCGGCCCCTTTTACCAGTTTTGGTTTTTGATATATCAGTCCTTTTTTTAAAATGGTGTATTAGACTCTAAACTCCACTACCGTGCAGATGTGTAATAAAGCGGCACGTCAACAAGAAATTGGTTTTCAACAAGGCTGTGTCTCAGGTCCCGGTGACGGGATCCAGTTTATAAATACTCAGGTCCCGGTGAATTCGTTGAAAACTAGGCCTTCAGCTTGTTAAAGTGAACCTAACCAGGCTAACCTAACCTAACCTAAACTAACCAAACGTAACTAAAACTAATATAAATTTGCCTAAAAACAACGTTTTTTTTTGTTTGCCGGGATCCACACACGCAGAACTCGGTCCCGGCAACGCGTCCAAATAGGCTTGAAACAGTTACGGCCCAACCGGGACTAGAGACACTGCGTTTCAACAATTTGCTACTACCTTTTGCTAATATTTTATAGAGTTGGGTAGGAGAATTTGCAACGCGAAAAAGTCCATATATTATTGAAACACGTTAGATTCGTTTCTATAGTTCTGTGCGAGTTTTCAGAGGGCGCCACGTGTTCCTTCTGGTAATTTTTGCTCATTTTTCTGCCCAAATCTAAAGTAAACTAAATTTAAACTAAATTAAATAATTAAATACAAGCTAGTTTCGTTTAGTTTAATTTTAAGATGAAAACTGAGTAGAAATTCCCACATAAAACACATGGCGCCCTCTATAAACTTGGACGGAACTAATAGAAAATGATCTAAGACGTTTCAGCAGAGGTTTCAGTCACGAACTCTCCTCCCAAACCCTATAAATTCTTGCTTTTGCCTATAGGCCGAACCATTCTCAACTTGGTCACTTCTTTATAGGTATTTGTTTTGGTTTTAATTTTTGTTGTAATTTGTTTTATTTCGTTAGTTTTTGGTGTGTTGATATCACTCCTTTGAAGGGCCGAACGACTCAACTTGGTGTCCTCTTCACCAGTTTTTGGCTTTGTTTATTTTGCTTGGTTTTTAGCGTTCGTTTACCTTTCGTGAATTGACACAATTCTTTTACACAATTTCTTTGGCAACGTTGTTTAGATTTATCGTGCTATACTAGTGTGTGTCTAGGCACGCACGTCAGTATACACGTTGTCATTGTCCGAACTTTGGCTGTCCAATGAAAGACGATGCCGACAATACTAACAATGGTTATAACAATATTTTCGTACTTGAGCGCCATCCTCCTTACACCCCTAGGCTCCAAACCATTAAAGGTACGCAGTTCGTATCGTACTGCAGCCATTCGTCCAAGTTCATAGCTGGAAGCCTTCCCGTTATCTCGGTATCGATGAATAATCACCCTATGGAAATTAACATGGGGATGAGCGGAATAGAATTAGCTAGCTAGCTAGCTAGTTACACATTTGCAACGTTATTGAGGGTCAGATTTTGCATAGAAAGCAGCTTAGCTGGTATCCTACACGAGTTAATTTTTGTCAGGTGGTCATTGCTCTTGATTTCAACACAATTTCAGCTTTTCTATCGCAATATTATTTTTCCCCAAGTACCTGAAATGTGCCCAACTATGCTTCAAGATATAAGACACTGACGCTGTGGCGCCGTACTACAATGACCTAACTTGGCGCGACACACTAGCGTGTGTCTAGATATTATTGCGAGATGTAAAGTGCATACAAGCAATTCTCAGTCTTATTTATTTCAAGCTGATGAAGTAATACTAATTATGTGCACTTCTGGGCGACAATGCTGAGACTGAGAAAGGTGGCGGCATAAGATTAATCAACAAGTTGATAAAAAAAAAAAAAGGGGTTTCAAAGGGTTTAACGAGCGTTAACCACTCCTGGTCATCTGCCCGAACCCTAAGGCCCTATGGTCATGTCGCAACAATAGTAACTAGCAAACTACGATCGAAAATTTCTGATGAGTGCCTGAGCAAGTGGCGGGCGATCAAAGAGGAATTAAGCTCCGAAAATGCTGCCCCCCCCAACCCCCTCCAAAAACAAAATTGAAAAAAGTAACTTTAATAAATGCTCTTTGGTGATGCCAATCCTAATACAATAGGTCTTGAAAATTTAATTTTGAGTTGCAGTAGAAATTTATGAAAGAGGTACCCTCTGACTGGCAAAAAAAACTCACAAGAACGTGTATTTGGCTACAAATACTTTTTTTGACCCGGTATTGGGACTTAATCACAATAAAAATGTTAAAAAAAAAACTAAAAAGAGCTGCCACAAAATGTGGGACTAATTCACACAGCCGCTATGTTGGAAAATAATTCACTATGACAGCTGTACGAGATCAGAATTTGTGACAGCTCCCACCTTTTTAAAGTTTTAACATTTTCATTGTTAACAAGGCCCAAATTCCGGGCCAAAAATTAAATATTTGTTGCCGAATTTATGTTCGTGTTAATTTTCTTGCCAGTCAGAGGGCAACTCGTATCATAAATTAAATACAACTTATCCTTCAAATGTAGACAAATTATAGAGACACTGCCGTATAACAGTTCGCACAGATTGCCTTCCACGCATACTATATTATGAACACTAAGGTCAACTGAGATAGTAGCTGCGTTACTCGCAGCGAAGAACGTAGCTACTTTCGCATTTGGCATTGTCCTAATAGACGAACCAGCATGAACGCATTAATCGTATCGTCACAAACCGGGTTGATTCTCGTATTTTAACATCACAATGTATAATTTTCTAGGTTAGTGTCTTATAATTTTGCTTCGGCGATCTATTGGAATAGTTAATTTTAATTTGTACCGCATTACGCTTTTTTTTTTTGATCCCATGGTAATTATTAGCAAATTAGTACATGCACACACAGAGATGAAACGTCATGGTTATTGTAAGCGAGCAAAGAATCATACTTAAATAAACTTTCATTATATTCAACAGAAAATCTCCTAAACGCCATATTTAAAAAAAAAAAGATTTTTAGCTAGGGAAAGACTAACGTAACGGTAAGTAAATAGACCTTTGGGTCGTTGGGCCCGTACTTGATGTTGAAGATAGAGAAAAATGGCGGTGGGAGGTACATCCTTTTAATATTTGTCTAATGTCAGATTCGTGTCTTTTTAGTGTGTTGGCATGGCACCGTGATGGGTTCATTTTTGGGTAAATTTAGGAAGGGGGGGTTGCAAACTGTTGTATAATAGCGATAAAGCGGAGTGCTCAATGAGCTACTGGCCCCGGGCGCCCAAACGTTTAACTCCGGCACGGTTCCTGATTAAAACCGGTTCATTTTTTTCTCGGCTTTGCTTGCTAACTGTGAATGTGTAATGCCATTGCCCAAACCCTTATAGCGTACTTCTGCAACTGCAAGTCATAATAGGTTTATAAATAGGCCTAACTAAATACTTACCCACACCGACGAAACAGGAGAGTAGCACCAAACGAAAGATCATCTTGAATCTTGAAGGAAAAAAAAAAATCAGTCGATTTAGGACAATTTTGTAGCCATGATGGGGAGGGGAGGGGAGAGAATGAAGAAAATTGCATCCTACGGCCTACAAGGCTGCTAAGCAGCTAAACAATTCTGTAGTTTGAAAGTGAGAATCTGGAGGTACAATGCCACCACGTTGGCTTTTCAGAACGACTCGCTTTTCCAACATTACTTCAAATTTATGTAAAACGTTGCTAACGTTTTTATCGCAGAGGTTTTTATTTTCCCGTTTTTGCCCACGTACGAAATGTTATGTACAATTATTCATTCAAGGTTTTACTACATTCACTCAAACGTATGTAAACGCTGCTTCCGTGCAAGATGGAGGAAAGTAGGGAGAAGGTATCCTTATAAGCAAGAAATTTATAAATTCTTGTTTTAAGTGGTATTAAATAAATTAAATTCTTGGTGGTATTCACAACTTTGCTAACGCAACTAATGGGCTTACGTATACATTACACTGAATTTGTAGAATTTTTAAACATATATAAATTCTTGCTAATAGTAAGAAACACGTGTATTGGGCATATACAGACAGAAATAATTCAAGAACCGACATTTTTCGTAAAACTTAATCGTAACCAGCATCCTTATAAAATTCTTACCTCCTGCCTATGTTAGCAAAAGCTTATATTCTAGCGAATCGTCGAGCGTGTTTTAGCGGCTCGGTTTTAGCCCCTTCTATGAGCTGGCGTTTGCATTCATATTTGTCCAGGAAGTAACTGATAAACTGCATGACCAATAA
>JAHWFP010212803.1:0-13326 GCA_023313725.1 Lithobius niger | reverse complement strand
TACAGTGATGCGTCGTTTCACAGGGAAGTCTGGGAAGGAGGAGCAGGTGTGTACGTGTCTGGCCTCCACCAAGAGTTCGATTTCTTTCTCCCATGTCTACCATCGGCATTTCTGGGGGAGCTAGTGGCCATTTCAATTGCACTGGACATTGGTCTTGATCTGCAGTTGCGCTGTTTCAGAGTGGCTTCTGACTCGGCAGCAGGTATAAAGTTTCTGGAATCGGCGTTTAAGGCATTGGATCTGAGTCACCCTTTGGTGGTTGAAATCGGGAAAAAGTTGGTGAGTGCGCTCCACTGTGGAATTTGTGTCCATCCACTGGACTCCTGGTCACACCGGGTGTTTCGGGAATGAATTGGCTGATGAGCTCGCTAGACGTGGGTATGAGAGACGGAGTAGTCCTGTTACATTCCCAGTTACCCCTAAAGATCTTTCTCCAGTTCTGAGGAGCCTGGCCTTACAGGAGTGGCAAGAGGACTGGGATTCCAGCGTAGTGGGTGAGACATTATATGACATCCATCCCACAGTGTCTGTGCCCCGTACTCTGGATTGCCTCGCGAGAAGGGATGCCACGGTGCTGTCAAGATTACGGACTGGACACATGTTGCGGGCGCATGCATTCAGGTTGGGGTGGGCCACTTCACCAACCTGTGCCTGCGGCACTGATACTGAAACCGTGTCTCACTTTTTGTTTGTGTGTCACAGTTGGGCGGTTTATCGTGGGCCCTCCATGCAGAACTGGGACGCGGATCTGAAAGAGGTTCTTGGTTCTAAGGCAGGTTCTTCGGTTCTGTAAGATGACCGGGCGTTTTAATTAGTTTTTCACAATGTAATTCGAAGGTATTCAAGATGAGTGTGCACGGGATATTGCTATGGTTATCTGGATTAGGTATAAGTTTAGAATTAAGTTATAGTAGAGTGTATGACCGCACAGGTCCTGTAGACTCTCAATAAATTTAATCTGTAATCTGTAGTAACGTATTCTTACCGCAATTCTTGTGTTTAGTTATTGTGTAAGTGATCCAAAAGTCAAACATGCATGTCAAAATGGATGTAATTGCCCTTCAATGCTGTGACAAAATGGGTGCACACCTCCTTTGCACTCATGCTTATTAAGATGTCTATAGGAATATGTTCATGGCAAAAAAAAGAATGGTACCAAATTGTATCACACACTTCAACGATTTACTTAGTTTATAGGGAAATTACTTGCCCGGAGAAATGCCTCGGTCTCCTAGAACTTCCTAACTTGTTTCTTCACTGGGACAAGAAATTTAAAATAATTAAAGAATGGAAACTGGGTGGTTGCTGGAAAGTGTTACGGTCCTCCCACTTCCTCTACCCATTGCACTGCCACTGTATACAGGGTGTACCTAAAAGGTCTGACCAAACTTTCAGGGTGTAGTCTATGATCAAAAGTAAGACTAAAAAGTCCTACAAACATGGATCCGGAAATGCATCCGTTTTACGTTATAGCCCCCCCAAAGTTAGGGGTAAAACGTTGAAGGTTTTCCATAACTTCCCACCTAATTTGTCCAAACAACTACAATTGACACACCCTTCTTGCAATTTCATTGCTTCATAATGTAATGTAATGTAGATTTGAGGTCTCAAAGCTTTGTGGATTGGGGAGCGAACTTCTTTTGTCCTTTGAAAGGTTTCGCCAAACCGTAATGACGGATCCTAGTACACATCAAAACAAGACGAGAGGCCATTCCGGAAGGCCTGCCTTTTCAAGTTACATAAAAGTCTCCATAAGCCTTTCTGTCTAACTTCCCTGCAGAGCAGATGATATGGCAAGTAATGACAACCAAAACAGTACTTCATGGCTACCCAGCAACACCATTACAGGTCTTGACAGGTAACATTGATCTCTTTCTCTGCATTCTAGTGTCTTCTTTTATTAGTCGCATTTCACCTTATTTAGGCCACATTGCAACAAGCCAAGAAGGGTTTGGATAGCAGATTTCTTTTCATCATCACTTTTTTCGCATCTTGTTGAACTTCTTAATTTCTTGGAAGTTGAACTTGCGTACATTACTACGGAGGCATACACTTTCCAGGAATTTGCTGACATGCATCTCATGTATGGACACACGAATGGGAACAGTCAACAGGCTGAACGCCTCTTACCATGAAGCTTTCCCAAATCGGCAGGTACCAAATAGGCAGACCTTTGTAGCCGTTAACCGTCGCCCTCGAGAGACTGGAAGATTCAAGCCTGTTACTGCGAACGGGAAAGGTAAAAAGCCGTCAGAACGCCTGCTGTAGAGCAACGAATCCTGAACCGGATAGAGTCAACTTCTGGAGCCAGTACGGGAAGAATTGGAACAATGGGTGTCACATATGACTGTCTGGAGGGTTCGGTACGAACAGTTGTTGTATCAGTACCACCTACAGCGTGTTCAGGCGCTTTCACCAGCCGACTATTCAGCACGAGCACCATTTTGCCAGTGGTTTATGCAACAATGTGCCGAAGACCCTATGTTCATTTCATCAGTTCTGTTCACTAATGAAGCAAGCTTCACCAGGGATGGCATCATTAATTTCCGTAATAACCACTTGTATGCAGGGGAAAATCCACACGGCATTGTGCCAGGTAGACACCAACAGAGGTTTAGTCTGAATGTTTGGGTGGGCATCGTTGGTGACGAATTAATAGGTCCCTATGTGTTGGCGCCATGTCTAGATGGTGAAACCTATCAACAGTTTCTCGAACATGAGTTGCCTACCTTACTGCAGGATGTTCCATTGGGTATTCCTACTACAACAATTGTGCCTACCCTACTCGATGAATTGGTCGAGGTGGACCGCATGCGTGGCCCCCACGTTCACCAGATCTGAATCCAGTAGACGTTTACTTGTGGGGACCCCGAACGTCACTTGTGTATTCAGTTCCAGTCGACAATAAGGAAGCCCTTCGGCAGCGGGTTGTCGAGTATTGCCATACGATCCGAAATACACCCGGTGTCTTTGAACGCGTTCGCCAGACGACCCTTGTCTGTGTTGGATCACATGGTGGACACATCGAGCACCTTTTGTAGTCACAAAAGGCACAAATTTCTCTCTTCTAAACTGAAGACGATACCAGATTGGAGATTTTGGTGCTCTCCATGGTGACGCAGCGTTTGCTTCAGTAAAACTACTCAAGAGGCCCCCTCCCCCCAATTTGCCTCACCCCCCCCCCCCCCTTGCCCCAACCGCAAAGTTTTACGACCTACGTTATGAAATAATTAAATTGTAAGAAGGATGTGTCAATTGTAGTATGGACAAATTAGGTGGGAAGTTATGGAAAACCTTCAACGTTTGACCCCTAACTTTGGGGCGCTGTAACGGAAAGTGGATGCATTCCAGACCCATGTTTATAGGACTTTTTAGTCTTACTTTTGATCATAGACTACACCCTGAAAGTTTGACCAGACCTTTTAGGTACTCCCTGTGGATGGGTGAGAAAGGTTTGGGGATGATACTTGTGAAAAAGGGAGACATGACTATAAGCTCCTTTCGTCTCCTGTCAAGATACCAAAGTCTACTCCACTCCTGCATCTGGCAGTACAGTTTTTCTGCTAAGAATAAATACAATCTGTCCAGAGTCGGTCATGACTCCACTGCTTTCATCGCTGCCTTCGACAAATAAGGAAGACACCACAACTAGTCGTGATCCTTAAGTACTCTGACGGCTCATCCGGACTTTCAAATAATACCATCAACTTGACTGAGTCTCCCAAAGTTCATGGTGGGAATTTACTTGCCATACACTTACCTCCTTGTCTTTCTACTTTTTGTCATTTCCACTTCATCTATGTACACCCTATAGGCATGTGCCCAGCTGCAGCAACACTTATGGCAATGATCAAGCCAGTCTTGGCTTGTCTTCAGGTCTGTAGGTTTAACCCACATGAACTCTTGGATGACTGGTTTCTACGGAACTGATATCTAGTAAACATCCCAACTACCTCACCACCTTGACTAGGCATCAAAAAAGTTTCAGTTCTACGCCACACCTGCAACACAGTAGTGGATGACCTGCAACATAGTGTTTCAAGCTTCATCCCAAGACTTTCATTTGTTTCAGAAATGGCATTCATTCTTAGAATCTGAAAGATCCATGAATGTCTGGATATCAACTTTTCAAGGAAACTCCATAAAGGTGCAATCCTGTCAGCGTGGTATAAGTGTGCCTCCCACACTCAGTCTGTGAATCTGCCTCCTTTGAAACAGCATCCGGAAGAAGGCTGGGGATCCCACGTCAACCATCATGAGTTACGGTGCTTGGTCATCACTAGCACCAAGAATTTATAGGGCTATCCTATAAAATTCTTGCTAGCGCTGTTGCACCAAGTCAGGTGTCTTGGAGTTGCGAGAGAATTACTCGTGCTTCCTTCATTTCAAGCAAATGTTTCGTCAAAAAACAATTCAAGGCCCGTCCCACAACACCATTGTTGTGGCATACTTGAAAAAATTGGGGCCAATGAGACTTATTCAGGGACCACCCCATTCAACTCGGTATGATTTTCCTTCTGTGCGTGTCTTTTAATACATTCTTTCTCATTCCAAGTATCTCACTGAGCATTTTCATAAACTCACCAAACATCTCAGCTTCCGATGCAAACAAAAGAGACTGATTCCTTCGAAACGATGTCACATTTAAGTTGTTTTTGAACGTACCAGCTGGATTCATCATTGAGCAAACACGATGACAGTATCATGAACGAAGTATTTTAAAAACGTATGCTCACCAATCACTGTTGTGTTGTCATGGGCATTGCTAAGGAGTTTTATGTTAAATAGCAGCCGATAAGTAACTTACGGTCGAGTGACTTGTTAACGTTCTTCCACTCAGGCACTAGCTGAGTGGGGACACAGCATGATGACAATTTCCACTAGTTTATATAAATAATCCTACACAAGAACAACTGCAGGACCGCCATCTTAGGTCGGTGGCCTCAGTGTAAAAACCACTACCTGCAGTCAATGAATACGGTGCTTCAGCAGTGATGTCACGCTGAGGTATCGGAAAATTTACGTTGTACTTAAAAACTGTGTGACTTGGTGGGGCTTCAGCGATGAGTTGTTCATGAGTATATGGAAGTGCTCACTGTCGTTGCTGTTGTCAAAAATAGGATATGGAATTGCTTATTTGGACAAAGCAATGTTTTAACTGGATATCCATTTGACATACAGTCATGGAAGAGACTTTCCTGTCACTCTGTTGCTCGATTGGCATGGGCATTGGGTGACTGGGACAGGATGTTTGGCCTCCTGTTTCAGTCATTCATCCTGCGTTCGTGGGTTCTTAGAAGCAACATTCTTTTTTATTTAAAAAACGAAATTAGCAGTTCATTACTGCTAAGAAGTGTAGAGCACAATGAAGCTAATGTTTAGAATTAATAAGGATGAACGAGTGCAGCAAAAATAATGAAAACATCACGTGATCATGGGTCCGAAAACTGAACACGGGTCTCTGATTGGAACTGCCCTCCATTGCACTACACCACTAAGCTAACTTGACACTACCAAGGTTGCTGGTAACTTGCCATACAAATTAATGTCAATTGTCAATACAACAAACTGACTCTAAAAGCTGCATAAACTCAGGGCCCCCACAACCCTGGACTAACAATGTAACAACAAGGTTACCAGATCGATTTAGTTTATTTTAAGTAAGTCACTCTCCATCTCTCTCTCCTCTAGCTCTCGCTCTCCTCTCTTTTCTTGCTTTCTCTATCTCTCTCTCTCCCTCCTATCCCTCTCTTCACTCCCCCACCCCCACCCCTCCTCCCCCTGTGGATACAACCATGGTCCATGGTGAATATGATGAAGTTTCGGGATAGTTGAAGATAACTAGTATTTCCTCATTTCTGAGTATTAACCATAATCGTATCTACAAAGTTTAAAAGTGGGTAAACACCCCTTTCCCATTCTGTGGCTGAAATGATGTCATTACAGCATAGTTTGTGAGGGATTGTTACAGGAACTGGGACCTGCCATAGAGATTAGGCCTGCCATGAAGGGAGTGCGCACATAGAAGTAAACTCACTCACATTACTGCTAATATTATTATAAATGTGCTCAGGCTACACTACCTTACGGTATTCATCTTTGCAATATAGATGCAGCAAATAACTGGCCAAACCACCTATACCGCTCTATATGGGGTTTGTGCCTTGTGACTGATGAATATCCAAGGTTACTGTCAAACACAAGGCTTGTTATTATTGGAATCCTGCAATTATCAAGCCGCGAACCACACAAGCGAGTCT
Organism: Lithobius niger; assembly: GCA_023313725.1. Taxonomy (NCBI): domain Eukaryota; kingdom Metazoa; phylum Arthropoda; class Chilopoda; order Lithobiomorpha; family Lithobiidae; genus Lithobius; species Lithobius niger. Next base: position 7,066 of record JAHWFP010212803.1, on the reverse strand, counting down.
TGTAAGATATCATAATATATTCTGCAGGAACACCAGGAAAAAGAGTTGAAGTTAGTAGGTGTTCTAGCTGACAGCATGGCTTTGCCCGTTGCCTTGTAATGTGTGCGCAACTAGCTTATGGTTCGGGAAGACTCAATAGAGACAGTTGATGGCAGTGTGTACGTTGACTGCTTGCATTTAGATTTCTACGAGGTGTTCAATAAGGTTCCCCATCTGTGTTTGGTGAGAGGGCTGTGTGGTCTTGTAGAAAGGGTCGAGATATGGGTTAAGGATCGCAAGGAGAGATTGTGGTTAAAGCCAAGCCGCTGCGAAGAATGTGACGACTGGCTTGCCTCAAGGTAGCATGGTCAACCACCTTTTGTGTGTTTTGTTCTATAACAAAGTTTGGGATAGAACTACTCATTTTTCGACCTTTACTGATGATGCTAAATTTGTTAGGAGGATATGCGTTATTGAGGACTACTTGTCACCTCTTATTAGAGATTTTGATAGGATGGTGCCATGGACCAAGGGGGTGTTTACTATAGTAAACTAGTTAAATAATTTCTAGTTGACAGCCTGAGAAGTAGCCTTTTCCATGTAAAATTAATGAGGTGAGCTTGAATGTGTTACAGGCTGAGAAGGGCTTAGGAGGAGAGGTTACTGTTACATCTGTTCTTAAAGAGCTTGGCCCCATTGTTTTGAGAGCTGAACTTGTTGAAAAGAGGGACCATTCTGTGGCTGAGAGGTCTATGCCATTGAGAATAAAAGTAAAAACCTGGTCATCTTTGACATATTGGAAATTGTTGGAAGCTTCAGGGCAGCAAGCCGGTCAGAATAGGAGGCATTTTTGAGTCCCTACAACAAATTTAGCGGCACATCTCTGGACACATTCCAACTTGTCACGGTTAGAAAAGGAACCCACTATGCTTGCCCTACATGCTCAAGAATGCTGCAATACGGCAACAGCATGAATAATATTTTCCTTGGGAAGGTTGAGAAGGGCTCTGTAAACCTTAGCCACGACATCGTGGATGTGTTTAGAGAAATTCAGGTCACGATTAGTGAGATACGAAGATTCCTTCTCTGTCATTGAGTTTTTGGGCTAAGGTGTAGTCGCCAGTTGACGTTGGGCACTAAACCTTAAAACTACACACACCCATTAAGATCTATATCTACATCTTGCATTCAGGATACCATGCTGGGTATGTCGGCTTGGAGTTTCGCATTGCTAGCAGGATTGTTCGAGACAGCAAAGATTTTGGTATCAGCCAAAAAAATATAATTGTCGTTTTCAAAATGCTGGCTCATTCTAGTTGGGTCAGAGAGATGGCCATCCACAGTATATCTGTGGTGCCATTGGGTGAGGAAGGATGTAAGACATTAAAGCAATGCTTCCAAATAGGCTACATCACTGAGACTCTCACAAGCCTGGTGTAATACAAGATGTTAGAAGCTTTACCAAAGTTAAAATAAGCCACTCAGTGATTTTGTCGAGGAAATGGAAAGGAGTATGGGTGGTTGACCAACGAGGAAGCCCGCCGTATTGAGTTTGGCAGACGATGCTATTGTCAGAAGCAAAGTTCAGCATGGTCTTGAAAATAATTTTCTACGTGCCATCCGGAAATATAAATTGCCAGCATTCTCTACAAAATATTGCAAAAACATGAAATTGCCGGCCCGTCGGTTTGGCCAGCTGAATTTTGTTTCTATTGCTTAAAGGAAATAAACATTACCTGTACCCACCTTTTACCTCTCCTCTTGAATTACCACGACATATCCAGAGGAAAAAAAGATGGCAACGGCGGCGCCTCGGCACTTTTATAGGAGGAGTGTGCTCGAGCATGCGCACTTGGGTTACCAAGCTGGCAGCCAGACACAACCGAAAAACCTCTAGGGAAAGACAGCATTCTGGAAAGGAATGCAAAAATTTACAGGTAATGTATATTCCTTTTAGTCAATAGAAACAAAATTCAGCCGACCCAGCTCGACGGGCCAGCAATTTCATGTTTTTGCATGATTTTGTAGGGAATGCCGGTAAGGCTGATACCTCATACTCAAACTAGCTTAAGAGTCAAGCTTCTGCCATCCACCAACGAATAAGGGGCAAACTCATCCTGACCTTCAATATTATTCTTAATGGCAAAGACCAGGCCTCAAAAGGCTGGATTCGTAGAGAGTGAGTACCACTCTGTACGGATGCAGTTACTCACAACCATGGAGCCAAACTCTTTCGAAAGAGATGTAATACTGTTCTCTGCCACAGTACTCTTCCTTTCCTTTTGGTTACCAAGCTACCGCAACGCACTGTTAGTGTATCCTTTGTCTTTGTGCTGCAGTTCAAACATTGACTCGACACAGTGCTTGCCAATATTATGTATCAGCCTATAGTTATAAAAACTGGCCAGAATATGTTTTGCATCTGTATTTATTTAAATTGGTAACTTCGTTGGTGGCTAAGGCAAAAGCAATTTATGTGCACTTCTGATAAATTTTCAATTTAAATTTTACTTTCAATAATCAAGGTATAAACCTTTATGGGCTAATAACCCTTTAAATTGACACAAAAAATAGCGGCGGCATCGAACAGACCATATGCGTGCATTAAGTTGAAAAATAATCAGCTTACGGAATTGTAACCGGGTCATCATTTTCTCTGGCAACCGTTTTTATGCCAGCCAACAAGATTAAATAATTTTGACAAATGTGAGAAAGTGTGAGACAGATGCATGTATCACCTCACATAGTACAGATCCACACATGATCACTCGTATAGCATTAGGTATTGTTAGATTTGTTAACTTGTGTGGAACAGCATGGAAATGGAAGAAGGGGGAAAGGAAACAAAAAGACAATGATTAGAGGCAATAAAGCAACCGAGAGAGGAGGATTCTGATCAACGAAGGAATAAGTGTTGTAGGATGAACGCACAGTCAGTGTTGGTAGTTCTAGGAAAAATGAGATGAACTAGGCAGCCGTCTGCCATTTCAAACGTCGGTCAAGGAGATATGCAGTGGAAGGTGCGGCCTGAAACATGTGCATATGCGAATGGGGTGGGGTGGCATGAGGCTGAGGGTGCTAGATTCCAGACCTGGAATTAGGGCATGGTTATTGCTTAAATAATGGCATTGGCAACAGCGAAATTGTTTCAGTTTGGGGCCCACAGGTAGGTCGGGTGGTGTTCCAGGTACGCCTGGGTAAAACACTCCTACACACATACATTTGGAGAAACAGGAAGTGTCACTGTGTTCCAGCAAGGTGCACCGTTGTACCTCCATTACTCCGTGCCTCCCTGGTCAATAACCAATGCTACCCTGCAAGAAGCTCATTTAATACGTGCCCATATCCCAATCGTCATGCCGAACAAAATCATCTGAGCGCATCCGGAGGGCAGACTCGCTAAAGCCAAATAGAAATAAAAAAAGAATACAGCATCACTGGTAACGAAACGAAGGGGGAAATATGAAAGACCTTATAGGCACAACCCATACATTTGTTACACTCACTTCCTTGTGCCACAAGACAATATGAAGGTAGCCCAAAGCTAATATGGAACTAGTGCTACACTTGTCTAATTTTAATAAAAGGTCCCTCTGCCTACACCACGCTCCCACGTCAAACTCGCTTTCTTTCAGTTTCTTCTTGCCTCGACTTTATTTTCTTTTCTTTCATTATTCTACAGTTGGCGGCAGCGCACTTTCACCCTCCCTTCCGCACCTGTTTGCTTAACTCCGCAAGAATCTCCATATGGATCCAGTATGTTTGCATCCATGAATCAGTTCTGCCATTCTCCGGGACCAGTCCGTGAAATCCGAAAATCTACAAATCCGTCCTAGTCCTTTCACTATGCCAACTAATTGCATTTACATCTCACCGTCGGCCCATCTTGTTGCAATCAGCATGTTCACCGCCGCCGAAAATGTCTCATACTAGTTAGGACGACTTTTCCGAGAAAAAGAGGCTCTAAAATGAGTTCAACTGCAAATGTTGAGACATTTTGGCACCGGACGATTTTAACCTAATTTGAGCATGCTGAATCCGAATCTGCCCGGTGCCAAGTCGAATTTCTCCTCCTAAGCCCGGAATTCAAGATGGCGTCCAAAAATGGCGACCAAAAAACAGTATTTTGCTTCTAGCGCCTAAACCGTTCATCCTATCGAAAATAAACTGTTACCAATTATGTTTAGAATAAAATTTCCTTCAGAAAAGTTCTATTCATATTTTTCGTAAAATTAACCCTTCTTACCGAAAGTCGTCATTTAAGTTCTATTAAGCCGTTTATGCATGCTATAGACACTACGGTGCATATGTGTATTATAATTCCTGACTTTAAACAACTGGAATGTTAGTTCTAATTAAGATCAACTACCATAATTAGAGTTAAATGAAAGGTGAAGATGTATATTTTCCAACACCGGTAATTAAAACGATTTATTTTAATTAGAAACTTAGCTACGGCAATTTATCTACGTTGTAGCGCTTTGAATTGTGCGTCATTTTACGGTAAATTCTATCTTTAAACTGCTGCATAGCGGTTCTAATTCAGATAAATGGATGTGATTAAGCTTATATGAACAATGAAGATATGTATTTTTCAACAAGGGTAATTAAAACAATTTATTTTAATTAGAAGCTGAGCTACGGCAGTTTATCTACGTCGTGGCGCTTTGAATTGTGCATCATTTTACGGCAAGTTCTATCTTTAAACTGCTGCAGTAGCGGTTCTAATTCAGTTAAATGGATGTGATTAGACTTAGATGAAAGATGAAGATATGTACTTTTGTCGCAAATCTTGTTTACTTGCATGTTTGCTGGTGCCAATGGCCAATCTTAGTCTTGTATGTCTAATCTTGCATAGGTGGACATTATCTATGCCTTGTAATTTAGTTTCCGGTTCCTGCCTCCAGAACCTTCTAGAACTTTCTATTTCCCATAATACCCTGGCTATTTCGCGGTTGTCAGGGGTTACCAAAAGGTATTTAAGCAAGGGGGGCCAGCATGGAAAAATCAGAAAGCGTTCGGGCCAGCCACCTGGCTGGTCCTCCCTCAACCCCTGCTAGGTCTCCTAGTTAGGGGGATTTTTGGCTGTTAGGACTCTGGTAGGCCCAACTGTGGTTAGGTTTTTCCCCAACCTAAACAAGCCTTTTTACCCTAACCTAACCCCAAAGTTCCCCAACCCTTTCCCCTTCTTTTGTTCAGTCTAATTTCGGTTTAGCTCTCCCACTTTGCTATTTTTCGTCATGGTGCCGAAACCCGGGAGTAAGGCTGGTCGGGACTTAGGGTTAGGGTTCCCTTTAAGGTTTTTTTGTTAGGCCCAAGTTAGGGTTCTCTTTTGGTGGTATTAAGTAGGCCTTTTTTAGGTTTTGTTTTGGACCTTTCAAGTTGCAGAGTAGGGCCTTAAGGTAAAACGTGGGTAAGCCAACGAGGGCTAAGCCCAGGCCTTAAGTTCCGTCGGTTTTGTTTTTGTTTTTGGACTTTTCAGGTTGCAGAGTAGGGCCTTGAAGGTAAAACGTGGGTAAGCCAACGAGGGCTAAGCCCAGGCCTTAAGTTCCGTCGGTTTTGTTTTTGTTTTGGACCTTTTCAGGTTGCAGAGCAGGGCTTAAGGTGAAACGTGGGTAAGCCGTGCAATGGCTAAGCCCGGGCCTTAAGTTCCATTGTTTATAGTTAGGCCTATGCCACTAGTTAAGCCTAACATGCTTCGATATTGCTGAAATTTGGTAGAGGCATGCAGAAGGGTCTTGGGGATCCGTTTTTAAGGTTTTTGGCGTTAAGCCTATTTTTAGGCCTATTTTGAATTTTTGGGGTTTGAACTTAGGAGGTAAAACGGAAACGTTTTTACTTCGGACAATTTTTTATTCAAGGCTTAGTTTGGCTGTAAAGCCTACTTTAGAATTCTGGGTGGTTTAGTGAAGGGGAAACTTTGCTTTGGCGTTTGGGTTGCCTTGCGGCAATACTCAATTTTCTTGGGTTGTTCTACGGAACATTAATAGTTGGGCTTATAAATAAGCATGTAATTTGTGTTGGTTGCTCATAAAGAGCAATATTTCTGCGACGGTGTTTTTCCCCATAAATCAACCTAATTTTCGGCCTTTAGAACTAACTTAATTATGGTGTGGAGAATGAGTTGTTTAGTAGTTGTTTCAGGTATTTCTTAAACCTACGCTTTTCGATGTTCAGTATTTGGTTTGTCTATTCTTGGTGGCAATGTTTGAGGTTTGGTTATACCCATTCAGTGGCATACATTCGTTCGTGTTTCGCCTATTATACAATAATAGTTGCGTGTGGATTTCGTTTTTAGTTGCGACGTTTTAGTCTGTTTGTTAAGGAAAGCTACTAGTTTTCTGTCTGTTTATACCATAAAGGTTTCTGGTCTGCTCATGAGAGCAATTTCTTGTTTGTGCGAAGTTGGTTAGTTTGTCTCGCATGAGCAAACTCTTTGCAGTATCATGTTCATCGGCTACAAACGTACACAAAAGTCGTCTGACAGGACGCAAATGCGTGGCCCCTAGGCTATAGTTCCATGGTCACGGGTGGGTTTTTTTTTTTAAACCCGCGGTGTTGAGAGTTGTCATCTTTCATGTTCATCAGTAAAAACAAGAAAAGTGTTTTTTTAAGTAGTTGGTATTGACATGTGCTTAGATGTGCTTGTGTTTCAGCTTACAGCTCTACAGACAACTGTTGAAATAAAAATTGAACATGGTTAGAGTGTTAAACAAGATGTATGTTTGTCAAGTTTGGACACAAGATTTGCGAGGTGTAATTTTTAGAGCTTTGTGTGGGTGTTGGAGTATGTCGCAAATCTTGTTTACTAGCATGTTTGCTGGGGCCAATGGCCAATCTTAGTCTTGTGGACATTATCTATACCTTATAATTTAGTTTCCGGTTCCTGCCTCTAGAAAATTCTAGAACTTTCTGTTTCCCATAATACCCTGGCTATTTCGCGGTTGTCAGGGGTTACGAAGAGGTATTTAAGCAAGGGGGCCAGCATGGAAAAATCAGAAAGCCTTCGGGCCAGCCACCTGGCTAGTCCTCCCTCAACCCCTGCTAGGTCTCCTAGTTAGGGGGATTTTTGGCTGTTAGGACTCTG
>JAHWFP010212802.1:0-18942 GCA_023313725.1 Lithobius niger | reverse complement strand
CTGGGGCCTTTGAGGCAGGAGAGTAAGTTCCGACAAGGCAAATTCACATTGCATGATATTCAAGGCAAATTCACGTTCCAATAGACCACCAACAGTGACAAAGCTCCGTTAAACAATGCCTCTGGGGCAGGAGAGTAAGTTCCGACAAGGCAAATTCACATCGTATGATATTCAAGGCAAATTCACTTTCGATAAGACCACCAACAGTGACAAAGCTCCGTTAAACAATGCCTCTGGGACCTTTGAGTCAGGAGAGGAAGTTCCAACAAGCCAAATTCAGGTTTTAAGATGTTCAGGGCAAATACACGTTCCATAAGACTATCAACAATAACAAAGCTCGCATTGCACAATGCCTCTGGGACGTTTGAGGCAGGAAAAGAAGTTCCAACAAGGTAAATTCACATTGCATGATGTTCAAGGCAAATCCACGTTCCATAAGACCACCGACAGTAACAAAGCTCGCATTGCATAATGCCTCTGGGACCTTTGAGGCAGGAGAGGAAGATCCAAGAAAGTAAATCGCGTAGTGTGATACGATGATCCAAAGACAGTGACAGTGACATCACTAGAATCTACTGCCAACGTTTCAGCAGCTTAACCGCCGTGGAAAAACGTAACGTCGCCACCTTGCATTTTGTGTTGCAACACTTCCTCGTGTCTGCTGTGCTTTCAGGCTGTGAGCGGTTACCACACCTTCTAATACAGAATCCATTTCTTTCGGCTGTTGTCATAATTCTCTTGTAGCAGTTTCTTGTGATTAGTATTTATACGAGATATACGCAAGGTTTTGTTAGATTTCCAATGACTTTACTGTGAGATTGTGGTTACGAGAAATCCACCCAGACGTTCTTTGCTTTATAACATTGGCCCGTTTGCGTATAGGTCACACCAATCTTACTCATTGCTTCCTTTTGAGGGGGGGGGGTTATCTCTCCTGAATGTCATTGGTGTCAAAAGCCACTTGTGGTCTGTCTATTGCTTGTTGATTGTCACCATCTTGATGGTGTCGTCGCCATTTCCATCTTTCGTGAAACATGGCGTGTCAATTGAGTAATAAGTTAGTCTTCGTGGCCGGAATTTTTTATTTATCCAGGAGGTACAAATTTATGATAAGATCTAGATTTGGTTTTGGCTTATCATCTCTGTAATATGTGGCGCAATGGCAACCCGGACCATTGCACTGTGACTGAGGTTTGTGATAATGACCTAGCTGTTGATACGCCATTTAGCCATTCCCCTTTATATTGTACGTCAGTCTAACTATAAAATAACACTAGAATAGCCCAACCCTGGCTTCGGGCCAGGGCTAACTGAAACACAAGCTCGCTTACAGGGCTCACTTCCCAGATCTTAGCCAGTAAATTCAAAATCACGTGACACTCCTTAGTACAAGTAGCGCCAAGAACCATTGAGGACCATTCTGCCCGAAAGCCAATAGTGGAAAATTTGACACTTAGTACCCGGCTTGGGTCATGAAACCGCGAAAGCCGGTGGTAGTTTACGAACGCAGACTACGTCTAAGTAGCGGAATAGAGAAGAGAGATGGTGCCGAAGTTTGCGTTAAGCAATCAACCAGTAACTGTGCAAGGTACTCACTTAATCTGCTATGCACGGTTCACATGAAGCCGCATAGTAACGAAGGATCCATGAATATCTAAGTAATCTGCTTTCATTAAAACCTGGTAGTGGGCTAGCCAGATATTGGGGAACTTCTATTGCCAAAGGATATCGGGTCATGATTGTTGAAATATATTAATGTTGTAGTTTCACTTTGAGGCAGTTGTGCGAATGGGTAACTTTAGGTACGCAGGGACGAAGGGATCTCAGATACCTCATTGGGGACGCAGGGACCTCAGCATCCACATTGCTAATGCATCACGGACTGAGGATGACTAACGGAAATGATGTTGGGAATAGCAGTTTAATCGGATACGGCATGGATGGAGTTAGTGTCAGGTTTGCGGTTCAGTGCTGAATGATGGAATTTATTCAGTGGAAATTAATACTCCTCGCATTTACACGATGCGACTGACCAGCGTCGAATATATAGGCAATGCCACTCTTTCTCTGACAATGGGAAACATTTGGATGAAACTTGTATATACCTACCTGCTTTCAATGATTTTCCGCCAGAGGGTGCTGTCGTCAAGTAACAGGAAGCGCATTGCATCATGGGGATCGAAACTATTTAGCGTGACTAAAACAAATTGATCACGAGAATTTTCGTTTTCTTTCTACAAAACGAGGACCATGGTCGACTTACACTGAAAAGTCGACCACAGCATACCTTCTGTCTGCTTCAGTAATTATACAGATCGAAGCTTTATTCAATGGGTGCTGACAAACAAACCACAGATCTAGACTGTATATCTCACTTGCGGAGGATACTGTTTGTTTTATGCATTGCCCGTATTAGGGAAATGACGTCAGCTTCGTTAATCGTTGTGTTTTTACGGAAACACGAAGCTTCTTCTCGGCAGGATTCAGGAATAGTTATGCCAGTATTAAGTCAATGATATTACTTTGGTGAATCGTCGGGTTTTTTACGGAAACACGAGGATGCTTCGCGGTTTTATACGTTTAATTTGGCGTATCAGCAACATAAAAATGGGGTTAGGCCTAATACGAATTCCCAATGCCGATGCGATCGAAATTACAGGTTGCTTGATGAAATGCGATGGCGAATAGTATCGTTACGCCAAATAAGATTTAAACATCGTAAACTAAACATAAAAGGTAAACATTATACATAAAACGAAACACCATTAATCAAAATTAATTCGTAAATCGAGAATGAAATCGGAAATCGAAATCGAAACCGTAAAACGAAATTCTTTCAGAGAATCGTTTTGTGGAAAGAAAACAAAAATTCTCAAACCGAATTCAACTCGTGCTTCTATGAAATTTATAATTTGTCCGTTCTAGACTCAACTCCTTTCCAACAAATTTCCCTCTTCGGTCTCAGGAAATTAAATCTGGAAAGTATTTTCGTGCTAAAACACACAAATTATCGATTTCGTAGAAGCACTCGTGGTATTATAGCCAATAATTTGGACATTCAACTCAATTTGGGAACTCAACTCCTTTCCAACAAATTTCTCTCGACCTTCGCTCTCGGGAAATTAAATCTGGAAAGGAGTTTCGTGCTAACACAAATTATCGATTTCATAGAATCACTTATGGTATTATAGCCGATAAGAATACAAAATTAATCGCTTAAAAATATCATATGTCGGATTAGGACATTAAAATAATTTTTTAATAAATCAGAACTGGCTGATCAAGTTTTACTCTCGTCTAAGAACGTCTAGAAGGTAGGATTTAGCAAGACTCGTTTTCTCATGGGTGATCCATTTCAACGATGTGGACAGTAATTTTACACACAGAGGACGGGCAAAAAATGACCAGTTACTCGTACTATCAATTTACGGTTTTATTAATTTTTTTTCAGCGAGAATCTTAAGTTTAATACTGTACTTTGGACAGCCAGTACTTCCAAGGTACTGTCAGTCCTCTGACTACAACTGGCCATTCGGTCTTTAGGTCTGTGTGGTAGGACTTCCGGCGGAAAGGTCGACCCCAAAGAAGTCCAGTCGTCTTACCCTAAGAGTGAAGTTGGACGTCTGTACTTCTAAATGGACTGCAGAACCTCAAAAGAGAAAGGAATGCAGTATTGTACTGCCATTCTCGCTGCAGCACACTGACTAAATGGTTTTTACCGTCTAGCTGTTCCCACATGTCCTTCAAAACGTTCCAATTTCCTTTTCTCCTTCCAAACAAGGAAAGAGGGAGAGTTGCTGATGAGCGTGTCTTCGCTAGCTCGTCAGGCGAAACTCCTCTCCCAACCCTCCCCGGACTCCTACCCGTCTCCCGGAATCCGGCTACTACTACCACCGCCATCAACACTGCGAGTGTCCCAACGACAACACTTCCTCCCTGATGCGTGTTTTCTTCTATCTAAAAAGCTCGTCGTACTGATATCAAATCTTGAGTAACATGCCGCTCTTACAGCGTAAGAGGCCTTCTTCGCAGCGGGCCCAGGGGAAACTCCAGCAAACGCCTCTTTCAGATTCTGTAGGGCGCGGATGCTTTCAGTGAGTGACTGGCACTCTCCCACCCCCTGATCCCCCACCCCCTCCCAGCATCTTCTCACAAACTGCCGAAAGCAACCGTCCTATTACTCCGACACTTCTTCCCTAGCGGCGCTTATTGTTGGGGACCGAAAGTGGAACATTGCGCGTAGGGAATTTTCCCAATTCTGTCTTGCTTTCCGGCCCTTGCTGACATCATGTACAAAAGGGAGAAAGAGCTTGAAGCGTTTCCCCTCCATCGTTGAAGACGAAATCTGGTACAGTAGAGCCGCTTCTTCCATGAGGTGATTTATTGGGGGGATTTAGGGGTAATCATCTTCGTGGTCGGGTATAGGGTCCTTTGAAACACATATGCAGTTTCGTTGTGGAGTCACGCCTCCCGATGAGGGCAAACGCTGACATTCTGTGTTATGCATATCGCGGCGGTCGATACAAGTTTCACTTCATATGCTGATAAAAAAAAAAAAAAACTAATCCATTTCATGTACAGGGTGCCAAACGATGATAGCCCCCCCCCCCCTCCCACCAAGACTAAACTAAGCATCATAGGAAAACGATGAATGCATCGATAGGTAGCTCATTTTATTGTGGTTTTACACTCACGAGCTCAATATTCGGTATTCATTTCATTGGCGTCACGAACAGCTTGAAGACGAGCAGGGTAGGAAGACAAAAGTAATCATACAGCTCCGTGTTTCTTTGGTAATGAAGAGTGGCCCTAATTCTTCCTCTCTGAATATCTGTGAAAACTTTGGATCCATCTTGAAGGACAATGTTGAAAAAAGGTTGCTTTCTGAACCTCTGGCAACTCGATTCAGTCGTATCAGGATGGTGGATCACATCGCACGCTGTGCTTCGGGAAATGGGGTTTAACACGGAGCTTTTTGAGCCTCTTTTGTGTTCTTACCCTGCCCGTCTTCAATCTGTTCGTGACGCGAATGGAGTGAATACTGAATATTGAGCTTGTAAGTGTAAACCCACAATAAAATGTGCTACCCATCGGTACTTTAATTCCCCCCCCCTCCCCTATTATGACATGTGTACGAGCTTAAACAGGACGGAAAGCCAAATGGGCTTGAGTAGGTTAAATAAATGCGGATGCAAACCTATTTACGTTACCTTTTGTACTTAAATGTCAGACTGTCTTAGCGGGTTATTGAACCAACGACCTTTGACACCAAATGCCGAGGTCCTTTTGGCCGTGTCAGTGTGGCTCAGCGGTAGTACTCGGCATTTAGTTTCAAATGTCGTGGGTTCAATTATCCACTGAAGCAGTTTGGCATTTAAGTCCAAAAGGCTACCTAAGTGGGTTTGCATCAGTATTCAACGAACGCATCAACAGGACGCTTCTATTTCCCGATGATCAGATTTGGAAAGAAGCGTCGAGCGTAGTCTTGAGTTGTGCTGTACGAAAAAAGACGGGAAAATCATGATTCGCTCAAGCTACAACACGCGACTTTTGATGAAATGCACGCGATTTGAAAGTGAGAAATTTGATAGTCGGCTCCCACATTGAACCTTACTGGCTTTGAGATGCGTGAGACAGTCATACTAGTGTGTGCACGGCGTATCTTGAGTCTTGCAAGTATTTTGTGAGCGGCTACGTCTTCCTGGATGGCGTGGCTTTAATCGATGGCCGCCATTGTTTTTGTAACCATCTTGGAAATCAACAAGGCACTCTGCTACCAAAAACATACAATCGATTATCTGTGTTCGTTCTGGGAAGAACTCAAGATAGGCCGCGGACACTATAACACTGCGGCTGCGGTGATACTCGGGCAAAAGATTCAGAATCTTATACAAACGGCGGCGAAAACTCACATGCAACGAAACAAACAAGAGAAGTACAAATATCAAAATTTGGGCAGAACCACATGCAAGAGACAGCTATTGTGTGCGCGGTGTATCTTGAGTCCTGCAAGTATTTTGTGAGCGGCTACGTCTTCCTGGATAGGGTGGCTTTAATCGATGGCCGCTATTGTTTTTGTAACCATCTTGGATATCAACAAGGCACTCTGCTACTGAAAACGTACAATCAATTATCTCTGTTCGTTCTGCGGAGAACTCAAGATAGGCCACGGACACTATAAACATCTTGGAAACCTGCAGATACGAGAGCCAGGCCGTTTCCCGACTTCACTGCGATGCACGAGAGCTAGGCAGAAAGCACCACTCTCAGTATTTATGTCAATCTGGCATCTTTCCACATTTTATCGTTTAACAAAATTAAAGTCGCTTTTACTGGCAAAATGCAACGGTTGGTTATAACAGCAAGCGGCTGCGTTTGACCAATTTTTAATAGCTGAGGAGTTGCAACAACGTGATTGCACTTTCATCATAAATCAACAAAACTAGTAAAATTTGACTGTCGTCTTGAATTTTCATTATTTTCAAATGAAGGCTGGGCCCCTGTTGCGAAGTGTTTACGGTGTTAGACGCGTAATATTTATTTATTTGTTTATCTAACTTAGCTTTGCGCCTCCTGTTGTGTTCTGTTGCATTTCGGTAACTTTGTTTAGTAAGAAATTTAAACAACTGCACAACATCGTGTGGCTGTAAATAGTTGATAAACTTCAAATAGTAATAGGAATTTGCTCGTGCAAAGAGGCGGACTTGGTGTGTTTATTAGACAAATATGCTTGTATCAACAAAATTTGTGCTTTTAAACACTTTTATTTGACTCGAGTTTGTTTGAATTTAGTTTTGAAACGGAGGAATTTAGGTGCAATCCCATGAAACTTGAAAGTAGTTTATGTGCGCCAGGTGGTTATCATATTTGGATGGTGTAAGATTTTTAGGCTCTTTTATCGCTTGGTAAACAATGGTGGTAATTAAGTTTCAATTTTATAGAAAAAGAAATTAGGAAAAGTAACAATTTTTACACAAGTACGGCTAATATTAAAAAGTAATTTGTGGTATTCAAGATTAATGAAAAAAAAACTAAACTCTCCTGGTAGGTGGTGGAGAACCACATGCATACATTGACACACAAATTAGATTTAATTTTCGGGAATTAATTTTTGCCCTTGGTCACAATAGAATTCAGTAAAAAAACTATTAAAAACACATGATTCTGTGTGTGGTGAACAACACTCAAGTCTGCCAAGAAAATATTAATTCCCGAAAATTAAATCTAATTTCTATGTCGATGTACTTGTGGGTCTTCAACATCTATCAGGTAGGTTTTTTTTTTATCATGCTTCTATACCCTATTTCGAGCATTCATTTTTTATTCAGAATCAAAACCGGATTAGTTTGCTTACTCCCGTTTCGAGCGTTAGTTTTTATGCGAGTCGGTTCTCAGTTTCGCAACCGCTCGCCAGATCGCGCTATTATCGCTAAATAACGGACTCTGGCTTAGGGCACCACTCACGCGTGGTGCTACCAGCACGTAACATGTTTACATATTTAAATTTTTTAAAGAAATGGTGGTAGCTGCATTAGGTATATAAACTCTTCTTGAACCATAGTACACACTTCCTGTGTTTATGTGAGAATAAACAATAACCGAAACACGTTTGCCACCTTTCGTTGGAATGTTGCTAATTCGGAATTCGACCCACATTGCGCTCCGAGCCACCATGGCATGAAGCGAAGTGACTTCGACCTACATACGAATGCGGGTTGGTTCATCTCGGATGTGATCCACTATACTTTGGATTTGTCCACCCCCCATTCGTAGTTCCTTTGCTATTTAATCGGGATTAGCTGTAGTTGTGCGCTCGAAACGTGTACAACTTTTATAATTCTTACGAACGCACGGAATTCGTAACAAGATGTAAACTTGCCTTGGCATTGAGCAAGCACCGATGCTATCTGACGATGTGTTGGCGTGGGGGGGGGGGGGGGGAGGAGAGTGAGCGAGCCATGCAACCGTGGTAACACCCTCGCCCAACCAAGCAGTCTAAAGCCCACACTTTGTGTTTGTGTTGACCAGCAGACAATGTGGATAACCAACCATCCAATAAATACGTCCAAACGAAGCGTCCCGTGTTCCACGAACTAAATCTTACGAGACCGTGTGCGTAATTCAGGTGTCACATCAGAAGGTGGTTCGGTCCTTAAGGTGTGGTTAGCTTAAAAGTATTTTACTATATAAGGGGTTATGTTAAGGAGGACAACACGCACGTGTGACGCTAGAACAAATTGTGTATAGAGGATTAGCAGTTAAGTCGGGTAAACAGAGGCTCCAAGTTTATCACATCCACCTCTTACCCCTCCAACTGCCAACTCTCTTGTGTATCTTCACCTGGAGGGTTCTAAAGTGTAATTAATTCTGCGTTTCAGACGTATTTTTTAATTGAGTTGCATTATTATTGTAAACTACCTTGGACTGTATTTTTCGTGAAATGAGTCCTGTTCTTCTAGCATACGCATACCTTTCATCTAGGGTCTGATCGTCTACACTCCATATGTTGGGAAGCTAAATTAATGCGAATTAATGCGAATTTATGAACTTGTTGATCCTGTCAGTTTCCTTGAACCTTTTATCCCGTTATCCGAACTGGTCATGACATTTCCAGAGCTGCAACCGAGTGGGCACGGATTAATAATATATCCAACATATATATATACTTAACGAACAGTTTCAGGCACTTAAATCTCTTAAGAATAATAAGGGCATAAACGTAAATAAAAGTGTATCTCTTAAGAGTAATAGTAAGAGTAATGGTATAGGACGTAGTCATTAAAAGTAACAAGGCAATGATACGCTTGTTTACAATAGAAATGAAGTTAATTACAAAGGGAGAGACCTTTTATCTGACGAAAACAACTTTTTGACATTGGAATACCATTTTCTGATGCAATATAGAGGAGTCTTCTCCAAATTTGTTGACAATTTGGTTGAAGCTGAAGTAATACACAGAAAGCCAAGGAGGAAATTACTAGTTGATTGTCCAGTGAGCCCTTATATTTTCGTGCATTGAATATTAGCAAGGAAAGAAGGTAGTACATTTACGATTATTATACTGTGGAGCATGATTGAGTAAGTAGTGGGCTTTTGGCATTGGTTACCGACTTGTTGGAAGCCAACATCTCCGCTACATAAGCAGTAAAAAACGCAATGGAAGTAAAAAAAATGCGCTTGGAAAATGTGTAACTTCGAAGGGGGAGGATCCTTGGTGTTCTTTGATGCCAAGGCGTTCTTCACTCCATTAGTCGATCTGAGCCAGAGCCTTGGGATCTGAGCCTTGTTCCCTCGGACGCCTTTCCAGCTCTCTGTCTGAGATTTCTCGCTGCTTGGCAAGCCTTGTGGGACGAACAAGACTTGAATCCGTTTCGGGCTATTATATAAAGGTACTATCCAGGAATGGCACTCGACTTGTCGCCGGGAAGAGGTGGTGTTATCACGTTTGCATATTGGTCGCACTAATCTTACTCATTGCTTACTTTTGAGTGGGGTTATCCATCCTGAATGTCATTGGTGTCGCCGGCCTCTAATGGTCCGTCACTATCGTGTTCATTATACCACCATCCACATGATGTTTGTCGTCATTTCCACCTTCTGTGGGGCATAGCGTGTCAGTTGGGTGACGATTCTGTACTCCTGTCCAGGGTTTTTCAATTTTTGCATGAGGTACCGATAACGATAAGCTCTAGATTTATGGTTTAGTTAACATCTCTGTAGTGTGTGGCGCAGCGGCATCCCGAGCCACTGCACTGTGACTGAGGTTGGCGCTAATGACCTAGCTGTCGACGTGCCATTAAGCCTCAATCTGCCCCCCCCCCCTTCCTCCATTATAGTTGCAGCCTTTTTCTAGCGGGGATAACAGTGTCGAAATATCGATGTGGATGTTATGCTGCAGATCCTTACAATTGAATCATTCGTGGAATACGTCAGAATTATCTTTAGACCAACGTACGTAACACACAAAGACCAGGATACAGCTGGGTGGAGTATCTGTAGAGTTCTCGATTTGCACTTTGCTCTACGTTGCGGTACTGGGTAAACTAGATCGTGAGATAAAGCGAGGGTTTAATGAGAACATGTTTTATCGAGTCAAGTATCTGAATTATCTCTTGTGACTGCTTCGTAAATGAGATTACTGAACTCATTTTGCCGCTAATCTATCAATTTCACGATTCATTACAATTCACTGTTAAGGATGAAAGATAAGACAGCACTCAGGGAGTATCCAGAGCAGAGGCCAAAGGGTTTTTCCTTGACGTTTTTACTTTTGTGGAAATGGAAGAAACCTATTGTATACGTATTTTATAAAGCCAACACAAATGACACACACGCTAGATTTCACATTGCAATCCTAGTGCTTTACAGAACCGTTGTTGTTAGTATTTGAGGACAGCTTTAGCATTGTACCCTTAAAGATGACAAAATGTAAAAAAGAACACAGCACTCATGATAGATATATCTGGAAACTAAGCAAAGCTCTTGGAGTTCATATTTCGGCCAATCTCAAATTACTAACCACTGCAATCATATTACGGCAAGAGCAAAACAAACTGTTATCTTGTTTGGCGCTGCTTTGTGTCGGGGGACGAAAGGACTTGTGAGGAGGTTTATTGACGTGGGCCCTAAACTTTACTTTGTGTTGCGGGGAAATACGTTCACCAGGGGCCACCGTCTTAAAGGTACCTGCAACAAAAAAGAAAAATTGTGCAAGATATTTCTTCTCTAATAGAGTTGTTGGACCATGGAATAACCTACCCCCTGAGTTAATCGAAGCTGGGAATTTGGGGTGTTTTAAGAGGGGGTCTTAAAAAGGCGGATCTTTCACAATTTATGAAATGTTTTTAATTCTTATTTTCGTTTAAACTTAACTTGGTTTGGTGCAAGCGGAATGAAAATTTCGCTTCCTGTTCCCTTAACCTTGTTTCTTGTGGGTAATGACTCTTATTGTTACAAGTGATTAAGAAATAGTTATCCTCATGAATTCATTACGTTATCTATAAAACATAGCAGAATAAATTAGCTGTTAGTGATGAGGCAGGTGGGACCAAGCCAATACTTACCAAAAAGGAATTTGCGTCCTGGATTATTTTACCATCCTGGGGTGGTATTAAGGAGACCATTTCTGGTATGCTAAAGTAGGGTTAAGGAAGTCTCTAAAACATACTCTACTATCGGGGGTGGGGGGTAGGAGGTAGCCTTAGAAGTGGTGCTGAGGAGCATACAGGGAGAAAATTTATGTTGGGGAAAGGAGGAGGGGATGAAAGAAGAAAATTATTTGAATGGACGAGTTGATTTTGAGAAATGGCCAATGAAACCTGGCTTATGCCATTGCTTGCAATGTTTGCCGCCTTGTTTAGTTTGAGAACGTGAGCTCGCCCTTGTGATTCTCATAAGGTGGTACTTTGGTAAGGTGAAGAAGGAAGTGCTCCAGTACTGTAGCCAGATATTTTGGAAACACTGGGCTATCCGGATTAGGGATATGCCTTGAAGGTAACAAAATGACAAGAATTTTGCTAAACTAAACATTATCGCTGCCTTTCATCCAAAAACAATGAATATTTTAAGTGACCACCCTATATGAGCAAATGGTATGAGATGGTAAAAAAAAACTTCATATCTGAATGTTCTCATGTTGGACGTGTAATTGCTTCGGTTGTTGATGTTTTGGTTTTAATATGGCTTAATGTGGTAAGCACAGCTTAATAGTGAGACAGTTAGCCGAGGCTCAACAATTCAAATAAATACAGATGCAAACCTGTTTACGTTACGTTGCCTTTTGGACTTATATGTCAGACTGCCTGAGCGGGAAATCGAACCCAGGACCTTTGAAACCAAAGGCCAAGGTCCTACCGCTGAGCCAGACTGACATGGCCAAAAGGAAACGTCCACAGGAAGCATTCAACACGTACATATATATATACAAACATACATTTTCCAATCGCCATTGGAGGGACGCTTATTTGCTGCACAACCCTCGTTTATTTCACGTTTAAGTGTTCCATTCGTTTCACTTGGAGTGTTGCGCGTACGCGTCCCTCCAGTGGCGATAGGAAAGTGTATGTTTGTATGTATACATAAATGCACGTGTTAAATGCTTCGTGTGGACGTTTCCTTTTGACCGTGTCAGTCTGGCTCAGCGGTAGGACCTTGGCCTTTGGTTCCAAAGGTCCTGGCTTCGATTCCCCGCTCAGGCAGTCCGACATATAAGTCCAAAAGGCAACGTAAACAGGTTTGCATCTGTAAGATAAAAAATGAAAGTACCGATAGGCAGCTCATTTTATTGTGGTTTTAAACTCACAAGTTCAATATTCAGTGTTCACTCCATTCGCGTGAAGAACAGATTGAAGACGAGCAGGGTAGGAGGAGGACAAGAGTGACTCAAAAAGCTCCAATGTTAAAATCCATTTCCGAAGCACAGCATCTACGTGTGCTCCGCCATTCCGATCTGATCCTCACTTTCCAGGTTGTTCATGGTCTGTTGGGTATTGACCTCCCAGTCTTCCATTTTTCAAATGTAACTCTCACCATAGGACATTCTCTGAAACTTGCAATACAGGCGTCTCACTTGGACTGCCGTCGAAACTTTTTTCCCCGTTAGCGTGATTGGCATCTGGAATTCCCTACCCGAAGAGGTGGTCACGTGTTGTTCTGTAGAGATATTCCGGAAACGTTTAACCCGCATAAATCTCCAGAAATTAATGCAACGTTCCTACCCCTAAACTTGACATGAGACTCTCTATCCCAAATGTCTTTTTAGTCATTGACATACCCTCCAATCCAATCGGGGTGCACTCGCTTTTAAATCGTTTTTGAAATTTACTTTCTTATACCTTTTTTTTTTTTTTTCTAGATTTGGCAGGCTGTCGGTGATCCCCCGATCCTTGCTTGACCATTTGCAATTGAAAAAAATGCTTTATTTATTTATTCTGGTACGACTAAATCGAGTTGCTAGAGGTTATGACACCATCCTTTTTCAACATTGTCCGTCAAGATGGATCCAAAGTTTTCACAAACGGTCAGATCGGGAGAATTACCGGGCTACTTTTCATTACCAAAGAAACACGGAGATTTTTTAGTCACTTTCGTCTTCCTATACCCTGTTCGTCTTCAAGCTATTCGTGACGCCAATGGAGTGAACACTGAATATTGAGCTTGTGAATGTAAACCCACAATAAAATGTGCTACCTATCGTTGCTTTTCTTTTTTTTTTCCTATCATGCTTAGTTTAGTTGGGGAGTGGGGTGGGGGGGGAGGGGCTATCATTGTTTGGCACCCCTTGTATTCTTAGTGCAGTTTTGAGACGCTTTAGCGATTAAATTTCTTTGCTGACTAGCAATTTTTTATTTTATTTTTTTTTTATTTCTCTGTCGCTATCGATCTTCGAAAGTCTAACGAACGCTCCTTCTCACCCTCCACCACCCATTTAAAAAACCTCTCCGTTTCGGAGTTCTTTGTCTGGCACGAAACTAATGGTTCAGTTGCCGCTAGTGAACATGTAAATATTATTTCCGCTACCTCCACAGCTGAAAGAAAAGTGATTAAAAAAAAAGAATTTCATTACAATAATGTCTTCTCTTTGTTTTCCATTTGTTCTCTCAAAAAAAGAATACTTTTCGTGATGGGAACAAGTTCAGGTTCTATCAGTAGCTGGTTCACTGTGAAGAGAAGTTAAAGACGACGTTGTTAAGAAATTTTTTTTTTAAATTAATGTCTGAGCCTTAATGTCTTAAGTCAGCCAAAACAATTTAATGCTCGTGTGGCTGAGCCGGCTCAATTTTGAACATTACCAGACATTTTCAGAAGAAGAAATATCTGGTAAAGGATGGTGCCAACCCTGGGATTCGATCCGGGAGACCTCCGATCATCGTAGGGGGCCGAAACATTGTCCAGAATTGGCCAGAATAGTTCCCATAGCTGCTGAAGGAGCATGGTAGCCTCTCACGCTACTTTGGCCGATAGTCCTAGCAAGGACTTTGCCAAGATCCCCTTGCCAGGGGTTCGACCAGATCCGCAAGCCTCCCGCAACCAGGCTGAACTCTCTGACCGCTCAGCCACGATGACCGCAGAGTTTTTTTTTTTAAACTAAAATCTTGGATTGTGAAGTCGTCTGTGTCAGCTTTACGTTCGCAATTCTGGAATATTAAGAGAATCTTTACTTCCTTTGTTTTGTTCATCAGTGCTGCAAGACGGCGGCGTAAAGTACTGTAGAAATGTGTAGAATTCTTCTCCTTTACTTTATTACAGACGTCTTATCATTCCAAAAAATTTGAAATATGTGATAATTGTAAAAATTATGAGAATATGTGAAATATTTGGAAAAAAAAAGATGAAAACTGAAAAAAAAAAAAAGATTTAACGCCAGCCAGTGCCAACTTCACAAGCGATCGTAAATTTTATTTTTATATCCAAACCGACTCATGCAGCAATAATCCCAAATGCAAAGAAATCTCTGGGAACTCCAAATGAGGATTTCGATGAATTTTGAAACCCAAAGCAAAAACAAAAATCTAGAAGCAAAAAAACACTCTTTCACCACTCGCTTCGTACAGTAATTCAAAATTTTTCATCCTTTTTTCATTAGACTAATTTAATAATGATATTAGACTACTAAAAAAATTGTGATAATTTGTGATTATTTATTAGTGTAGCTGTGTGAAAAAAAGAAAAAAAAGTGTAATTTTTTAATTTTAAAATGATCTGAAAAACAGTGCGAAGCCGATCTGTTTGGTTTCCTTATTTCTTTCGTGCGTGAAAAACTTATTTATACCGAGGAAAGAGTTGTTTACTTTGAAGCTTTTTAAATTGTATAATGCGTATTTTTAAATATTCAGCGAACGTTTGAACAATGAGTGATGCCATCTATTACCTAGTTAGTTAAATGGAACTAGTTAAATGTAAAGTAAAGTTAGTCAATTAGGTAACAGATGAACGGAGATATGAAAAAACGCTGAAAAACGTGCGGTGTACCTTTTCAAAATTTGTGCACTGGTTCAGCTTTCAATAATCCACAAAATGCTAGAACAGTACGAGCATTCACCTTACTGGCCTTAAGAGCATTCCAGATTGGGACTATCCGTACCGCAAAAAAAATTCTGGTGGTATTCAAGGCGAGAGGTTGGGATAATAAGTTTCCAGTTATGTTCCCGTGCACCAACTAATCTGGCAAGTTACAAAATCGAAGGACGAAATATCTATGTGTAACATGCTATACATGTATAAGGCGCCACTTCACGGTGCGCCTTGCAGTTACAGGCGTGGCTTGTGCACTCTCCCAATAACCGCCTAAACGCGGGAGTTGGAAAGAGCCCCAAAAGCCAGGTAGTGAGCCTGCTGTACCATTTAACCGGTTGGAAGCAGCTCGTACCTGTTAGACAGTCACGTGATATAAATCCTGACGGGGATTCCCCCTCGCTGGCAGGTATAAAACCAGGCCCGCTTGGGACGAATCTTTAGTTGGTGTTGGAGTGGCAGCCTGCAAGTTGTCTCTCCAGAGCTAAACCCAGGGTCGGTCCGAAGAGAACACTTGACGCCGATGCCTAATATGTGATAATATGTGCATAGTCCATTAGGTATGCAGTAATGTTACAAGAATATCAGTAAACATGCTGTGGTGAAATTGATAGAAATTTTTCTAAGATATGGCTGGAAGTTGTGTGTGTGCAGGGAAGAACGTATGGACTGAAGCTAAACTCCAATGGAAAAAAAATTGTCATAACAAAAACAAACTTATCAACTAAGTATGTTAAAAGATGACCCCAGTCGGAGTCAATCTTATGTATGCTACTGGGTGAAAGGGGCATAATAATGTGTAATAATTATCCCCCGTACCCCCCCAAAAAAAATTATTTACGCCACTGGAACATTGTTAGCACGGTAACAGTTTTTGCAACACGAGTCCTGCATCAATGGATCTTGGAATTCATTCCTGTTTTATTATCGTCGCGCGGAACTCATGGGAGTTTTCCTCAGACACTCAGACAGATAAGGAACTAAGATTTTTTAGTTTTTAAACAGCCAAAGTCTATGGGGTGGATCAAGACAGGCGACTAAGAGCGCGATTACGTAGCGACTTGCCTTTGCATTTTCGCAAATAGAACTCAATCGCGATGGCAAAGGTGACATTGCCATGGTAACAACGCTAAATGGATAACTAAATCCGACATCGTTTGAGTAAATACTTGCAGTCTTATAATCCGTGCCAATAATATAAAGAATTCCTCATGACGAAACAATTTTCCCAAACGCCTCTGAAATCACGTTATTTGCTGTTTTCGTTGCGAGGCGGCAGACATAAAACCGCCGCCATGTTGGAATTTGAGGTGATTTCTATAGATTCTAGCTGCGAGAGTGCAAAAGCGAGTGGCCGCGTAAACGAGCCCTAACTCAAGTGTATGCAAAATCGGCGCGAGAGCAGTCGAGAAAGTACTCAAAAAGTTCATTCCAGCAAACTTGTACGAATTGCTCATCGTTGAGCGTGATTCTGCTTTTTGTTTTGAGTTAACTTGCTCTTACTCTTCTAGCTGATCAACGCGGATCGGTGCCGATTGTCGGAAGGCAGAAATTTTGTGGGTGCGCCCCTAGTAAAAATTGAAAGACTGTGAGGACGAAAGTCAACAACCAACTTTCTAACCCATTGGGTAATCCGAATCCCTGATTTCTACCGTTCCAGCGTCCTTCCGACAACCCCTCCACGCTTAGCTTTTCCCTAATTTATGCTCTCCCTTCTTTTGCCACCATTCCCCGAATTATAGTGGTTGGCGTGGGCGTATCATACTCTGCTGTTTCGGCCCATTCCACTGCCGAATTGGAGGTAATACGTAGATCAGCTGACGCTAACACGCCTCATTACCTGCATTCAGCAAGCGGGTTTTTTTTTTTAAATATGTGTTTTTTCTTCTCTTTTTCCTTCTTCGTTCTTTGTCGTTTCTTGACTTAGGTCTTGGTCGTCACAAACACCCTTTGCCGACAGAAGCTAGGAGCCGAGGAGGGATGGGCGTTAATGAAATTTAAACTATGCGATTATTGCAGTTCCCTGATACGCGATACTCGATTATTGTGATATTCCTCAATATGTAGGCCAAGCTGTTTTAAGTTGACCAATTGGTCATAGCAGCACTACTTCTACAATAAACCTACTAACTACAGTGTATGCGTTTAGGCCTATGATACTACTGCGACTAGGCCTAAATGTATTTAAATAATGGCCCTACTGTGTGCGCGGCGTATCTTGAGTCCTGGAAGTATTTTACGAGCGGCTACGTCTTCCTGGAGGGAGCGGCTTTAATCGACGCCCGCCATTGTTTTTGTAACCATTTTGGATATCAACAAGGCACTCTGCTACCAAAAGCGTACAATCGATTATCTGTCTTCATTCTGCAGCGAACTCAAGATAGACTGCGCGCACTTTAGTTGGTGTAGTGTCAATACAAAATTATGAATAAAAAAAAATGTTTCTCATTTTCCAAAATAATTAAGCCCTTTCAAATATTTTAAGTATTTGAAGTACCGTATTTTCTCACATATAATCCGAGTTCGCAAATAAGCCACACCCAGGAAAAAAGAGTTTACCTGAAAAAAAGTGCACGCAATCCGATCATTTTCTGCGCAATCCATGACCTGTTAACATGTGAAAGTGTTGATATTAATTAATTAACATACAAGCACTGTATATTGTAACAACAGCAGTGAGTAGTAATTTTTCTTGTCCCTTTGGAGGCCATGATTGTTTAAAATTGTAAGTTAAATGGTTTATTAAAAATAACTTCAGAAGGGTTGTAGCTAGAGATATGTGGTTTGCACCATTGGAAAGCTGGCGAAAAAGAGGGTTAAAATGGTGTATTTAAACGTCAAAATTAGTCAATATTTAACAAAGTTATTCACAAGTTCTCGCTCCGATGTGAACCGGACGAAATGAACCTGTAGCTTCGATAATCGCGAAACACGAAAAGCATTGCGATATCACTATCGCATGTGTTGTATATATAAATAAATAAACAAACAATTTGTTGCAGGAGCAACGGGAAGGCAAGGATAGGTGTGATCACTAACTGCCAACCCAACTAGAGAAAGTGAAGTAAAGATGTGGCTGAATGCGAGACCACTGGGGCCCGTTGTCATTAATTAACAGAGTGTTAAAAACGTCGTAAAAATTTGGTAAAATTTAATTGGCTAAGGTAACGACGAAAGGCAGTCACGCTCTTCGAGGAGACAGCTGCTTCGGGGAGCGAATTCCAGGCCCCAATAACTCTCACCGCAATATCGCGATATATCGCGATAATACCAAAATATCGCAATGTTATCCATCCCTATAGCCCACGTCCATACAAAATATCGCAGTCCATGCCCTTTATTACATGGGCATCCAAATTGTCATTCAAGATGAGATGGTGACATATTTCCAGGAATTAAACAACTGTTATTGTACTAGTTATTGGTGAGAAACTCGCGGTTATCGATTTTTAACCCATGGCTGTGATGATTTGCCCGGCGAGACTATGCAAATGTATAAATCGACAACCGTGTGTTTTCATTAATAACTAATTTATACCACGGTTGTGATGTCAAGCTAACTCGTATTGAATTAAAACGTGTTTGTGTTGTGTTTTGTGAAAATTGCTTCAAGAAAACGGTGATCAATCAGTATCTCGAAATGAATGAAGGTCATCCCATTTTAGTTTATGGAAGGGGAGAAGTATGTGATAGACGAACGAGTCCTTTGGCTCAACTTTGTGGAGAGAGGGGGGGTGGGAGTTAGACATACACGTCGGCTGGCAAGGTTTCACGCTGGAAGCTCGCTCGTGTTTATCGAAGCTGTTTGGAGCGAATAATTCGATATGTGAGGCAGCAGGGATAATATTGACGTTGCTGGACATTCGGGATAGGTAAGTAATTCATTTTGTGCGTTTATAGTTTGAGAATTGTTTCAAACTTACGTGTAAT
>JAHWFP010212801.1:41052-70137 GCA_023313725.1 Lithobius niger | reverse complement strand
TGGAAACTTGGCAGGTTTTTCTACCAGTTTTGGTTTTGGGTGGATAGATTGTAGGCTTAGACTCTCGAGAATTCCATTCAGACGAGAAGAGGAAGTTAGCTTGCGCCATGTTGGCATTACTGGCATTGGCCAAGCGCCAGTAAAAGTGCAAATTGCGAAAGTTTGGAATGCATTGTTTCTAGTACAGTTGCGACCCCCGTGGAGTAACGTACGAATATTGTACAAAGTATGGTCGTATAGTGGGGCCGCTGGACTTGCAGTAGTCGCTGACATCAAGGCTGAACATCTCGATAACACGTCGTGTTGCTACTGAGCATGCCCCGGAACTTTCACAGCGAAAGCCCTGGCTATAAGATTTAAAAAAAAAAGCTAAGCAGTGCACAAACATAAAAAAATCACGACGTTTCAATGTTATGTTCACCTCGTCATCAGGTATACGAAATCCACAAAAAGTTTCATCAACGTAACAAAATGCAATTCATAACAGCTTCAGCACAGTGTAGTTAAAATTTCAGGTTCGGAAAAAAAACATAAAGATACAATTTTTAAAAAACCTTAACTTAACCTAGGAAAAACAGGTAAGTATTAGAAGGTCCAACCGACTTGTATGTTCGTACAGCTTGGCTTTTTTATTCTTATGTCATTCATGCTTCTTTACTTCAAAAGCCCTGGCTGGGCCCAGGATGGACGGCACGGCATAGCCACGGGGCCAATCGTTCATGCTGCGCCAATAGGACGCCACAATAAATGGATAATTGTATACTGGATAATGGTACATTCATTTTTCCTTCTGAATATTTTATTTTTTGTCTTTGTTTTGTAGGACATAACCTTTAGACATTCAGTAATTGGATTACCGATGCCTTTGGGTAATCAATGACACTGAGGCTTAAGTAAAAGGTCTTTAATGACGATTCCCACTTCACGGGCACATTTGTCAGTAGACAAATTTATTAATCGGCTCACTAGGCTTGGGTCTAGGGCTCCGAATTTTGAAGAGCGACTTATTTTAGAGAGAAAAATGTAATCGTCTGTTTATACGAATGACAAGATGCACCACGAAGCCAACACTTCGTGCTACACCTTGGCATGACGTAAGCTGTGAACGCTCACCCAACTTCAGCCTAATACGGGAATTGGCTGAGCGCCAACAGCAAATGCGTAAACGGAGCTTACTGCGTAAACCAGTTGGAGCCGGTTCCATGCAGTAAGGTTGGTCACGTGACTAAATCCAGACTGGGGTTCCCCCTCGCTGGCAGTTATAAAACCAGGCCAGCTTAGACGAATCCTCAGTTGGTGTTGGGAGAAGCATCTTAAAAGGTTGCTCTCTCCGACTCTCTGCTATAAGACTCATACTGGGTTCTGTATGTGATGCTTTGGGCTTAGATCCCTAGCTATGCATTTATTTTAAATATTTTTTTTAATGACAAACCAAATATATATTCGGTCAATAAAAAGTTAAATCGTGCAACTGAATTGGTTTTGATGAGGTCGACCCAATCAACAAAATTATTAGGCTACTACGAAAGAAAACACTTGAAACTTCGAGCCAGTTCCTAGGCAATTTTTCAAAATTCGGGTTGAAAAAATGCCATATATTGACAATAATAATAAAAAAAATACTCCTTCTGAATAGATGAGAAGTAGGGAGAAGAGGGAATTAATGCTGAGCCTATGTCAATCATACATCTAGATCCCCCCTCAAGCCATCTGTTCAATCGTAAAATGAATGGTTAACTCGTTATACTTGAAATGCTTCCGAATTCAGGCGCCTTCGCCAATATTCTTGTTCGCATGTCCAGGAGCACTTTAAGCGTTTTATTTTAAATGAGGCCAGGGCCAACTCTACTAATTTAAGGTGTCTTTATATGGTCAGCGGTTTCCATCGATCGCCGTGGTCATTAAGTCTGAATTTCCAGGTAGACGCTGGCAAGGAGAGAACGAACGGTTAACCCAATTACAGGAGGATATTCTGCTCTGCCTCTGTTCGGGCAAACTCCCAGCTGTAATCTGCTAATTGTCCTTCTCATTCTCGGCGGACCGGGGCTTCGCAGTCATGGTAACTAATGATTCCTTGCAGTTTTGTAATAAGTACCGCAGCGTCCACATTTCGACAGCCGTCAGCTACTAAAGTTAAAGGCTCGATCCCCACGAGTCGGTACGCCGGCAGTGTGCTGCGAACACGCTTGTTGTTGCCTTCTGTCATTACTCACCAGATAACAAACGCGATGCCACACCACCTGATGATGCCATATGACTCGTATAATTCTCTCTTCAAGGTGAATGTTCAATTCGCGTAGTGCTGATAGGATCATGTAAATTGCAAAACGGGGGTCCCTCACGTCCGGAAAAGCACTGCGCCACAGTTTGATGAAAGGTACAATTTTCGGCCGCTATAAGGATTTTCTTTAACTTTAACTCTAATTCAGGGTCCACACACGGCTTTGAATTCCTTGAAAAAAAGCCTTAAATTTGAAAACCGAAAATTCCAAGGCTTGAAAAACCTTGAAAATTGGAAATTCTGTTGCCGGAACCTTGAAACGGCCTTGAATTCCGTGAGTGTATTTTGTTCGGAATGAGGTTAATCCCATAACAGTAATATTAATCTTAAACAAACACCCGCAAGGGTGATAGAACCCCGCCAAGTTTCAGCCAATCAAAGTGGTGATATCAGAAAAAAAAAACGCTGCTGCCACCAAGTTGCTACATCATCTAGTTCCAAGCTAATTCCACCGAGTGTTGTTGGATCAAAGGTTAAATAAATAACCTGACCACTGCTGCAGTCGGTTGCAATGGTCAAGTTTTTGATTTAACGTCTGAGGAAATAATAATAATATAATAATAACATGTTTACCCCGGAAGGGGGTTAGGAAACACAGAAGGGCTGCAGAAGCGGCCACTAACTCCGGTCCTACAAATGATGGGCGACGTCACAGATAAGGACGCTTAAGGAAGGCAGTTAGGTCAGTGCGATTTAGCAAGCCCCGGAAACTCCGCAATGAAGACGCCGATATAGTCTCCTCAGAAAGCGAGTTCCAGGGAGAAACCACGCGGTTGGCAAAGAAATGTTTGCGACAATCACGGTTACACCTGGATCCTCGAAGCTTAAGAGAATGACCCCTTGTAAAATCGATCGAGCTCACGTCGAAAAAAGGTACGTCCAAAGGCAACAACCCATGGAGAATTTTATACGTCAAAATCAGGTCCGCCTTTAAACGCCTCAGCTCGAGCGGTTCCAAGCCAATCGACCGCAGACGGAGGCCAGGAGAAAAGTGGCGTAAACCACACAAAGAACGTGTAAAAGATCGCTGGACCGATTCCAACCTGTCAATATCCTGTAAAAGGTAAGGTGACCAGACAGGACTGGCGTATTCCAATAAAGGACGGACAAAAACCTTAAAGGCCCAAACCAGTGTATTTCTGTTCGAAGAATGGAAACATCTTTTAATGATGGCAAGTCTACAAAATGCAGATTTGGTAAGCAGACCACAATGGATTGATGACTTAAGGTCCTGGTTCAAATAAACTCCAAGATCTCTGATCTCAAGAACAGAATCAAGCGGCGATGTAGCTAAGAAGTATTGATGATGTTGATTTTGTCTGCCAATGTGGAAGGTACAGCACTTTGCACTAGCAAGTGGTAGCTGCCAGGAATCCGACCACTCGACCACAGAGGCTATCTGATCCGAGAGAAAGGTGTGATCCGTCTCAGTAAGGATTTCAGACCCAATCTTGAGGTCATCAGCAAATTTAAATTTGGTCTTATCCGGTGTGGTTCTTACATTGGTAAGGTCGTTTAAAAAGATAACAAAAAGAAGAGTGCCCAAAACGGATCCCTGTGGTACCCCGCTGATGATTTGCTGGGGAGACGAAAGCGTCTGTTCAATTAAAACCTGCTGTGTACGCCCCGTTAGGAAATCGGAGATCCAGGCTAACAGAGAGCCACAAAAGCCCAACTCAGCCAGCTTAAATCGCAATTTGCTGTGGACAACCGATTCGAAAGCCTTTTGGAAATCGAAATAAATAACATCTGTGGGGATGCCAAGGTCCATTGCCAAGGTCCACTCATCCAGTGCCAAAAGTAACTGCAACGTAGCAGAACGCTTTGGCAGGAAGCCGAATTGGTCAGGATTTAACAGCGCGTTTTCTTCCAAGTAGGTCAACATATCCTCTCGAACAATTGACTCCATAATTTTGCATGCAACGGAAGTGAGGGCAATTGGTCGATAGTTGTGTGGATCGGCTGCATTTCCCTTTTTGTAAATTGGCACGACATTAGCTGATTTCCATACAGATGGAACGCTTCCTTGAGCAAATGATAGCTTAAAAATATAAGTTAAGGCCTCAAAGACCTCAAACTTAACATGTTTAAAAAAAAATGAGGAGTATCCGTCTGGGCCAACAGCGTGGCTTGTCCGCAGGCGACTCAAGGCAGCGAATACACGTGCTCTGTTGAAACTGACACAATCAAGTTTCAGAAGTGGGTGTGGTTTCGAATTTGTTGGTTCGGGGACAGAACCATTATCTTTAATTCCATTCGCAGCAAATATATTGTTTAAAAGGTTTGCCTTGGGTTCATTATCAAAAAGGTAGATGTCGCCATCCAGGAAGGGTGGCAAAGTTCGAGTAGTATTTGTGTGTCGCCTATAATGGCGAAAAAGAGCCGAGAGATTTCCTTCCTGGATAGTACGCCGCTCGTTCTGGTTGTGCCAAAGGTCAACTAACCGTGAGTACTCTAACCTGCTAGCCTCGTAAGATGCCCTAGAGGAAGCGGACTGGGGGTCAGTTTTAAGCCTATGCCACCAGGCAAGCTTCCTTCTGGCAGCCCTGCGCAGAACAGGCGGGAGTCGAAACTTGGTTGAACGACACCGACTTGGCGGAGTAGTGCAAAGTTTTATGTAGAAATCAAGAAGATGAGTAAAACCTAACCAGACAGATTCGGTAGTGTCCCCAAGTAGAGGAAGCAACGTAGGCCAGTCGATTGTGGACAAACAAGATCTCAAGTCGTCGAAATCCAGTTTGCCCCGATTGTAAATTGGACAGGATGAGGCAAACTCCCTGCAGTTTAGATAAAACTCGACCATAGCGTGATCGCTAGTACCCAAATTTTCGACTTGGCTTACCCCGTAAATCAAACGTTGGTCCTCGGATAAGAGAAGGTCTAAAATGTTAGAGCCCCGAGTAGGAAACATGACTAGTTGGTGGAGTCCACGTGCGATAAGCAAGTCAAGGAGCTCTCGGTGATGGCAATTAGTTGCAGTAAGTACATTCCAATTTACAGTAGACAAGTTTAGGTCGCCCAGTACAACATTTTGGTACTGTGGCCTAAACGAAGACGTGATATAGGTAGCCATACTGGAGACAAATTGCCCGTCAGTGCTGTCTGGCAGGTACACCAGGATAAAATTCACACCAATAGAAGGAATCAGCATGGTCAAACCTTCCACCGTGGCCCCTGTAGAAGATAGGACAACTGGCAAGCCCCGTCGATGAACACAAGCAACACCACCTCCCCGGGACTGCCTGTCCAAACGGAGAATATCATAAGGGAAACCACCTGTAACATCGAAATCTGTGACGCCGCGAGTTAACCACGTCTCCACAACAAACAGAAGATCGTAGGAACCTGTCGCTAAAAGCAACTGAAAGCGACTTAAATTTTTAACTAGGCTACGGGCATTAAGTGATAAACACCGCAGACCAGCTAGAACACAACCCCTATTTGAATGTCCCAGGCGATGGGGACTAGCCCCCAGTAACGGTATTAGTTTTCCGCTGGTAGATGCAAACGAGCAATCTCATTTCTTAAGATATTTTTGCCCTTCGTAGTAAGATGTAAGCCATCTCGGGCAGTCAGAGTTCGATCAAGACAAATGTCAGAGTCAATGGACACATAATTGTAGTTCATAGCAATGCATAGGTGGCGCATCAGAATGTTGGTGTGGACAACAAGTTTGTCCTCTTCCAGAAGGCGTGTCCCGATTCTTGGGAAAAGTGCAACCAGGGAAATTTTGCACCTCGGACGCTGGGTACGGATCAAAAGGGCATGGTCAGCCAGGAATTGGACAATGCGGTTTGGTGGGTCGTGGTTAATGTTATTTGATCCAGCACAAAGTATGAAAGCTGCATTATTGCTCGACTGTTTGATGAGATCAGGTAGGTGTGAAGTTAAGGATTGGGCTTTGATCCCAGGCCATGACCAAACGCGAGATCCCGGTTGTTTATTACAAATCAAACCTCGTGCGTGCGAATCTCCAATGACAACAATCGGGCCAGCTGCTGCCTCGAGTGGTGGAGATGGCTCAGAAACGAGGTCCGGGTGTGCCTGTAATTCGTTAGTCGGTCTGGTCTCACGAACATCATTCTTAGATTTACATAAAATAGAGACAGAGTTAATAAGGCTTGTAGTCGGCGAACCAATTGCCGCAGAAACAGTAGGCGTAGAAAGGCGTTGGACAGTATGATCCGAGGTGTTTAGTGGTTGAGTGGGAGTACGATTCACTCCCACCAATTTATTTGCTCTTCGGCGGTCACGGCGCACAGTTATGTTTGGATGTAATTTCCCTTGAGACTTGTCACTTGTTGCACCTAATTTTACCAAATCTTGGCTCTGAGCTGGTTGTGTTGTTGGTGGTTCAATGTTTGGAGCGCAATTGAGATGGGCTGATAGGAGCTGTACCTCCCCAGATCCAGAAGAACGTAGCACAGAAGTAAGACTGAATTTGGAGTTTGGGTCGGGATTTACAGATTCATTTGCAGATGCAAGGACAGCCGAATATTCTGACCGGATGGATGACATTTCGGTTGCAATAGCAGAAGAAACCCGATCAGTAAGAGCTTGTAAAAAATTGGTTTGGCTAGTTAAAAAAAAGAGTTTCCCAGTCCGGCAACTGTGAGGAGTTGGCCACAGTCGGCATGGTTGAAGCAAGTTTATCAATGCGGTTGCTGAGAAGGTTGAGTTTTCCATCGATGTCACGTAGGTCGAAGTCTTTTTCCAGGCAAATGCCCTCAAGCCTAGTTAAAATTCGTTCGATTTTTTCAGTCAGTATTCCATAATTACCAGGATCAAAATTTGTAAAGTCACCAGGAGCAGAACAGCGTGGTACAGGATCAGTCGTTGCCATGCGGTGTAGTGGTCTACTAGGATTCACAGGCGTGGACGGGGCATCGAAGAATAAGGTGGCTCGTCTGTTGCTCGGTCGCATGGCGAAGTCCACGGTTACCCTGGAAGTGTTGACCGGTGAGAGAAAAAAATCTTCAAGTGATTTGGCTTGATTTGGTTTGAGGGCCGCCATGGCAATTCAAACGGCTGGCCAAAAGGGGTATTTGTGATAAAAAAAAAAAGTAAAAGTTTGTAAAAAGTTCTAGAAAACGACAGAAAACACACGGGCAAGCCACAGCAGATCCACAGTTAAGAAGAACAAAAAAAAAAAAAAACAGGCATCAGGTGGATTTGAACCCACACTGGCTCGGGTCACAACAAAGATGGCTGCCCCCAGTGGGAAACAGGTCAGGATTCCACAGCACGTCAGAATGCGAAAAGAAACCCACACAGTGCATCACCAATGGAGGAGAAGGTCTCTAGCCGACCTAGGGTGCACCAACTTGCAGAAACACATGCCTAGAATTGCACAGGAATCCCTATTCCGAGGAAAACATCGCCAAAAACCAGGAACATAACACTGCCGACCATGCACGCAATCTGCACCGACAGTATTTTTTTTATTTTTTTTTTTAAATGGTCGATGGGATTAGCTTAGAACTAAAGCAACTTGGTGGCAGCCTTCTTTGTTCTGCTATCACTACTTTGATTGGCTGAAACTTGGCCGGTGCTTTCATCCTCGGATTGGACTGGATACAGAAAGAAAGAGGCACAGTGTAGTGCAAGCCAGAAGGGCCATAAGGGCGGGCTGCGCAAATACAGTTCCACAGGCTGTCAGTTTTTGCCTTCCTCCTTCCTTCTTGTCCATTATGGAGGAGGGGACTTAATGTTCGTTGTTGTTTATGACGTGTTAGCGTCCAACTGCTAAGAGCACAATGGTGCCAACGTTGACATCTACAAAAAATTACTGTAATTTAAAAGTCAATTTTGAGAGTCGACTGTACAAAGATCCTTGAAATTGATTGTAAGTTGAGTTAGCCTTGAAAAGCCTTGAAAAGCCTTGAAAAAGCCTTGAAAAGGGTTTCTTCTGACATGCCCGAACCCTGTTAATTGTAACATCAAATCGCCAACAAGGGAAAGTATAGAAATATTACAAAAATAGAGTAGTTTGAACAACATCTCAACCAAGAAAAAGTTATGTCCATTACTATAAGTTAATAAAGATCTAATAATACAACTGGTAGTCCCATCAAGGGAGGCAGATAAATAGAGCAAATGTAAAGTTAATTCACAATATACAATTACCACACACACTATATACAATTTCCAGGTTGCGTCTGTATCTTATTCAGTTACTGAAATGCAAGCAGTAATACTCGAGTATAAAATAGATGATATCAATTATAACAGCATAGGAAGAAGAAAACATTAAAATAACATGGTGGTCCCTGCAGGAAAAACATAGCAATTACGCTTGGTACGTAATAACAAAGCTACTGTGTACTGCAGAAAATTGTCAAGTTTATACTCCTGTACGTTTTCTTTTATACAAGAAATAGGTATGAACTTCGCATGTATATGTATTTCCTAATTTACGTAAAAGGTAAGAAAATGAGGTTGATATTTGATTATACAGTATGTATATCAAGTTGATTTTTGAAAGAGTTGGTGGAGGGGGCCAAAACGACAGAAGCGGGAAGAGCGTTCCAAATTAGTATAGTAAGCAAAATATGAAGGCACTAGAATTTCCAGAACAGGTGCGTTGGCTGTTTCATAACACAACCCCCCTCCCTCATCCCCACCTTGCAAACGGTGCATTAGAATTTCGAGGCTAGCTACGCTGGCTGCTTCATCCCTCCCCATGCTCCAAACGGTGCATCAAACACCGCCCGTGCGCTGA
The DNA here is from genome assembly GCA_023313725.1 of Lithobius niger. Lineage (NCBI taxonomy): Eukaryota > Metazoa > Arthropoda > Chilopoda > Lithobiomorpha > Lithobiidae > Lithobius > Lithobius niger. Next base: position 61,135 of record JAHWFP010212801.1, on the reverse strand, counting down.
AATAGTTTTGGTGGCTAATAAACGCTGATTGAGTAAGCGAACCCGTTTGTGTATTTTTGTGCGTTTTAAATATTTAACCGAGTTTCACTAATCCTTTAGTTTTAGCGCCGTTTGGGACATAATTAAGTTGCCTAAAATATATATAATGTGGCGAATATATAAAATATTTTGGCATGTTGCAGTGACTGCAGTTACTCTGGACTCTCCACCATCCCCCTTTTGGACTTTGTAAAACTGTAACAAGACGGGATCCTCCTGTTCCCGAGTTTGTTGTCAAGTAACCTTGAGCATATTCTGTAACAATGCCACGTTGTACCATGTACGCTTTGCCTTTCGGTCTCGTGCTGATGGCCGGAGGCATGGCAACAGATTTGGAAGGGGCACAACGGTTGCGGATGCCATTCCGGCTGCACACCATCTTTCGGCCCCCTTTTCGATTCATCCTTTGGAAATTCATTCCAAACCTTACGCCCTTCCCAATTAATCCGAAGTCATGCCTCCGACAGTCTGCCGTGCCCGAAGTGCAGGCGAGCGCCCTACATCACGTCAATAAACTGAACAGCATCCAGACTCACGACTCCATCGTCCTGGGTTGATTAGGTTTAAGAGGGGATTCCAGCGTTGAGGGTTGGATCCTCCACTCTGCGGGGCTTTCCCCAGTTCCGCCTCTACAATGTATATAATATTTTGTCACATATATAAATATTACAACATATATAAAATTATGTTCCATATATAAATATTTTCCATATATAAATTTTTTTCCATATATAAAATGTTTTCCATATATGCAATTTTTTCCATATATAAAGTTTCCTCGTGCAATCCTCATATATAAAAGTTTTGTACGCATCAATCTGCGCAGGTCTCCGACCAAGGTGAGCAAAGGGGCCATTTACCGGCAGACAGTGCAGCTATGGGCTGCATAGTCAAGGCCAACTGAGATAGTATCTGCGTTCTTTGCTCCAACGCAGCTACTATTTCAGCTGGCCTTGTGTGTAGTGGCGTGGCGCGTTAGCTCCTGTTGCCTATTAACGCAACATGACAGAACAGAATGCAATTCAGTTGCAAGTAGGCTTCAAATTTAAAGTAGTTTTGAGAAAAAGGGTAAAAATAAAAATGTACGTTTAAATATTGTGTTAGTATGCTTACACCGTGACAGAAAATAGTAGGAATTAATTACTTCTGTGCTAAAAAAGATGAAATTTCGTAGCATTGTATCATTTCTACGATAATTACTTCTTTCTGCCATGGCGTTAAGCTTACCTTTAATACTAAGGCACCATTTAAATTCCCACTTTTATTTATTTTTTGTTGCGTTAGTAGGCAACAGGACCTAACGCGCCACGCCACTACATGCAAGGCCAGCTGAGATAGTAGCTGCGTTAGAGCAAAGAACGCAGCTACTATCTCAGTTGGCCTTGACTACGGAGGCCATAGCTGCACTGTCTGCCGGTAGATGGCCGCTTTGCTCACCTTGGTCGGAGACCTGGGCAGATTGATACGCACAAAAATTTTATATACGAGGATTGCACGAGGAAACTTTATATATGGAAAAAATTGCATATATGGAAAACATTTTATATATGGAAAAAATTTTATATATGGAAAATATTTAATATATGGAAAATATTTAATATATGGAAAATATTTAATATATGGAAAATATTTTATGTATGGGAAATAATTTATATATGGAAAATAATTTATATATGGAAAATATTTTATGTATGGAACATAATTTTATATATGTTAAAATATTTATATATGTGACAAAATATTATATACATGCCAAAATATTTTATATATTCGCCACATTATATATATTTTAGGCAACTTAATTATGTCCCAAACGGCGCCTCATAGGTTTATGTCAGCAGTTTATGCATTGTTTAAACAATTATTTTTAGCTGGATAATAAACGCTGCTTGAGTGAGTGAGCCTGTGTATTTTTGAACGTTTTGAATATTTATCAATTTCCACTAATCCTTTAATCATATTAAAAACCAAAACTACCAAGTTTGAAGGTTAAATGAAAACTAGAACGTTGCTAGTTTTGTTAGTAATGTTCAAGTTTTCATTTAACGTCCAAAGCATTATTCGGTGCGATTAAGTTGGCGAATGTTTTGGTGTGTTGATATTACTCCTTTGAAGCGCCGAATCATTCGGAACTTGGCGGTCCCTTTTACCAGTTTTGGTTTTTGATATGATATCACTTCTTTTTTTTTTAATTGTGCATTAGATTCAACTCAACCAGCCTGCAGATTTGTAAAAATATGCTACGTCAACTCTAGCTTGAGAGGCCATTTTTCCAATATTTTATTTTCGTATCACTCCTTTGAGAGGCAGAACCATTCTCAACTTAGTCGCCTCTTCATCAGTTTTTGGTTTTGTTTTAACTTTTTTACAGTAATTTATTTTCTTTAGTTCATATCACTCCTTTTGTGCGGCCGTACCAGTTTCAACTTGGTGACCTCTTTACCAGTTTTTGGCTTTATTTTGATATTTTGTTTGTTTTTCGTGAATTAGACGTAGACACAATTTCTTTTGCAACGTTGTTCAGATTTGTGACGACACGCTAGCGTGTGTCTAGATACGCACGTCAGTATACCCGTTGTCATTGTCAGAACTTTGGCCGTCCAATCAGAGACGATTCTGACAATACTAACAATGGTTATAACAATACTTTCGTACTTACCTGCCCTCTCACGCCATTCCCGTTACACCCCCAGGCTGTGAACCAGAAAAGGTTTGCAGTCGGTATCGTACTGCAACCATTCGTCCAATTTCTTAGCTGGAGGCCTTCCTGTTATCTCGGTATCGGTGAATAATCACCCTATGGAAATTAACATGGGGATGAGCGGACAAGAATTAGTTAGCTAGTAGCCAGTTACACATTTGCAACGTTATTGAGGGTCAGAATTTGCATTGACAGCTACTTAGGTGACACTCTTTCACAAGTTAATTTTTGTCAGATGGGTCATTGCTCTCCATTTTACTACAATTTAAACTTTTGTATCGCATTATTATGTTTCCCCAAGTACCTGAAATGTGCCCACTTATGGTTTAGGTTACTAGACACTTACGCTATGGCGTCGCGCTACAATGGTTCACCTCCTCGACAATTGAATTGATGTGATGTTTGTTGCCTAACTTGACGCGACACACTAGCGTGTGTCTAGATTTTAATCGTCCAGCATCGTTAAAACAATTCTTTGTCGCTGGCTAGTATTATGGTGTAGTAAATTAAGTTTTATTGTTTACAGAGGTGTTATTGTTGCCGCCACTTTGCAACGTAGCTGCGATGAGTCTCGTGCACCGCTGGTTTAAAATGAGTGTTGCAGTTTAAAGTGTTTGTTGGTTACACGAGACATTGGACTTCGGTGTTGACGGAGCGCCCATTTGTGTTTATGGTAGGAGTACTCGAGTTTAAGGGCTCCCGCGCACTGGGTGGCCAGGTCGTGCGGCCAGTGGTCATCGCGGCCAAAAAACACGGCGACGTGCCGTGCGACCACGTCCGTTTTAGTCTTCTGTACAGCCGTACCGGCTGAGAAGACTACTGCAACGACTTTGTCCGTCCGTCGCTTTTTTCAATTCGCAACGGTACCGGATAGAGACGACCATTGTTTAAAACGTTAGATTCAGTGTCAAAAGTTAGTTAAAACATCGTTACATCCGTATAGCTAACAGACTTCTTTGACGTATCTAAATTAAATAACAACATTTGATCGTCGAATTGGAATCCTAAAGATAGCACTGCAGCCGTAAAAACAAAAGCATTATAGCTTCGTTTAAAAGAGTCTCGTCGCGTTGTTGCATGAATGAATGGGCTTACCATCGAACTAGATTCTCCATTAGGCCTATCTGCTACTTACGAAATTAAAACTGCAGTTAAAAAAATTAGGCCTAAAATCACGTTACCACGGCAACGTCCAGTTGCTACGAGTAACTCCTGGCTTCATCAACAGCGTCTCTCCCGTAACTTCCCTATTACCACTGATCTATATAGGCTACGTTGCGCATTACGTTTAACATTGTAATGCCCGAAGGCGCACCGTGTTGCAAAAATTAATAGGCGTACTATACAAATAAAATATCCGTTAGCTGCTACTTAAAGCTCCAGGTAAGAATTAGGCCTAAACGTTGACAAATACGCCTAAAATCTGAAATAAGCTTAAAAGCTAACACATTTTTAACCGGCAGTTCAGATGGTTACTGCTTTTAGATTATACAGGGTGAGTCAAAAGTATCGACCCAGTAGAGTTTACAGCCGCACGATTTGGTTTAGCCACCAAACAACCATCGATCGTTGTTCACCACGGAGGGGGCCACATATTAAGATCATTAAGGGGCGTCCCACGACCCTGCCCCCCTTAAATAAATTTTCTACTTCCGGTTCCTTTAGGAATAGGGCATTGGTCACAATTTGAGATATGTGCGGGCAGTCAATTCATGGTGAATGTAGAAAACAGCATGTAAATCGGTCAACAACAGCATGAGCTGTGACCAAAACATGTTAGTGCAGATGTTGAAGTCAGTGCATGAAATAATACTCTGCACCGTTGTGTGAATTGGTTGATGGCGTGTAATAGTTACAGTAAGTATATGCGAACGTAACGATCTTGATGAGTGTGCGGCTAGGACATGTTTGTGCACATGTTTGTTGCACATGTAGCCACTGGCAATCGACCTAAAGGAACCGGAAGTGGGATATTTATTTCAGGGGGGGGGGGGGGAGGCCGGGAGCAGCCATGCTTGATCTCAATACCTATTTCCCTGAGTGTCCAAGAAAGGGTTTCTTTCTTGCTCACCGATTTCGGGAAGGGAGGCACCAGTTACTAGTTGACATAGACAGTATGTTTCTATGGCAGACAGCACATTTGTTGAAATATTTGTTCGAACCTCGACAGGCGCTTCACGGTTGAACACCAGTTTGTTACATGTACTACAAACACCTGCACAAACATGTACTAGCCGAACCCTCATCAGTTTCGTTATGTTTGCTGTTTCCTACTGCACTTTATTACATGCAATCAACCATTTCACAAAACTGCTCAGGGTATAATTTTATGCACTGAAGCCAACATTTGCACTAACGTGTTTTGGTCATAGCTCATGCTATTGTTGACCGATTTGCATGCTGTTTTCTGCATTCACCATGAATTAACTGCACGCACATATCTCAAATTGGGACCAATGCCCAATTCCAAAAGGAACCGGAAGTAGACAATTTATTTAAAGGGGGCAGGGCCAGGGGGCACCCCTTAATGATCGTAATATGTGGCCCCTCCGTGGTGACCAACGATCGATGGTTGTTTGGTGGCTAAACCAAATCGCGCGGCTGTAAACTCTACTGGGTCGATACTTTTGACTCACGCTGTATAATAGCGATAGCGGTTGCAATGCGTGATAGAGGTGTGCGCCTCACCATTGACGGTGGCAGAACTGTACAGAAGACCGGATGCGACTAGGTAATCGCTCAAGCCGCTTGTATCATTGATAATACTCGATCACGTGGTGATAAATGAACACGGAGCAAGTATGGCCGCCCTGTGGTCGCCTGCATGCCGCCCGGGATCCCAGTGGCCACCGCGATTGTCTGGCCGCTGCGGCCAAGTCTGCGTTGCTACGTATACCGTAAGCAATCTCGTTGGCTGCAACGACCTGTTCATGCCTTGTTCGTGAGCTGCTGTAATAAGCATTGGATAACCAACGACGTCGAGGAGTTCTACCAACAATCATGGTGACGCAGTCATGAGTTATTGTTCCAAGCCGATTCGCCCAACAGTGACTCAGGCGGGGTTTTGTCTCTTTTAGGCTTCCAGTAGTCCCCTACGGTCTCGGCTGTCCCTAGCGGTCCCTGGTGGTCGGTTAGCAGCTCACCCCTTTGATACTCTGGAGTGGGCTTAGTCTAGTTTTAGTTTAGTTTTAAGTTACGTAGACATAGCGCATGGATTGCTGCCCACTGTAAGCTCTTGTAAATAATATAATCCTAATCGTAAGACGGTGTTGGTTATCCTGCTTATACCAACCGCATATGGTTCGAATCGCGGATGCATTGTTGCGTCCGATTCTTAGTATTGTTGGCTCGTGTCTGACGCCGTTGCTAAATTGTTGCTTCCGAACATCAACACGTACGTCTAACTTAGTATTTTTAGTATTGTTGATTCTTAGTTTTGTGACTTTTCTACACGGCAATGATTTAAAAACAAGTTAATAAGCATCAATTTAGAAAGGCATGTATAAGTATTAAAAAATACTAGCATATTAATTTGATTGTGTCAGTGCAATCTAGCGTACTTCCAGAATACCCCTTCAGCAAACAAAGGAAATGAGAAATTGCCCTATCGGACAACAACAAAGCTGTAAACAACAGGACTCTTGGAACGCTGTTTAAGCTGGTATTGTTTAAACATTGTCGCTTGATTCCGGAGTTCTCTGTCGGCAAACAAGGGAAATGAGAATTCACAACAGAGTTTTGCCAGAACTTGCCAGTGGGTTCCTGCCAACAATGGTTTTGTAACAATGCTGCATAGTTTAGAATCGTCGAAGTCCATGTTCCATCCTGGCCTCCAGCCACCCTTGACATTGTCGAGCCGAGAAGGGCCCTGTAGTGCCTCGTGCTAATGTCGGTAGTGCCCATGTCAAAGATCATGGGTTTTCTGCTTGAATTTCTTCAGCTAAATTGTCCCTCTCATCGTCATGGAGCAGATAACCCAGTATGGGTTCGTTCTCCCTAAGAGTAAAAAAAGCAGACCCATATGAATGTGTGTATGTAATACGCTTAGCTGGGATGGGATGCACACAGCAAAATGCAAAGTTGGGATGCGATGCACTATAATGGAAGAGGGCGAGAAGATTCATTCTTGGCAAGGTGGTAAAAAAAAAAAAAAGGTGACAATATGAACGGATGTGCCCTGCAGCAATCACTAACAAACGAAATATTGCTCCAATAATGCTGGCTATTAGAGCATAGTTTCAAAGTTGGTTGAATAACAATCATTGCACCCACGATCGTTGTTGCGGGCTTATCACGCTTGGTACGACAGGGAATTCAGCCACATTGAGAATGAGAGTGGCGCCCTCTATTGAAAACGCTATTTACTTCCCTAAGAAGACCAAACGCAAGGACCACACAATGGGGGAATGTGGGGGACGGGGTGTAGATGGAGGGGGGGGTGGCTGTCAGCGGACTTTTTCAATTCATGCTGCCCAATAAAGTATTTCTCTCGAGCACGCATCAGTCAGCTAGACCGGTGTGGGGGCACAACTAGTAATAACATATTTTAGAGCTCACAAATTACGTTTACACTACTTCCCTTGGCACAATATTTAGATATCGAAGATAAATTGCAAATATTACCGCGTCCTATGGAGAACGATCGACAGCGGCGAAAGCCACCTAATTCAGTGAAGTATTTGATTCTCGATCTTTACGTGTCTCTTGATAACCGTTTGTTACGCAATGGGCGCGTTCGACGTCCATTACTAGAACATCCCGATCGGTATCTAGATACCTTCCGGCAAGAATTGATTTATAATCACGAAATGTCCTATGCTCTCAGTAGGACTCTGACCGAGTGTGGCTTACAACCGCGCAAAACTAACAAGTCACAACTAACACGAATTGAACGGCGAGAAATGTTTCCGTGTAAGCCATCTCTTCAACTCCTTCCCTCAAGGAGTGAAATTCATTTTCGGTGGATGCTATAAAATTCTGTGCACGTGCACATAAAGACCAGATTCAGCCTAAGCGGCAGTAATACCAGTATCGACGAGGGAAAGCTCGGCTGCTCCCCGAGGCAATCAGCTCTGTTTGTGGATGCATCCCAGCACGTTACCGGTGTACTGCTTGAAGCATGCCGGCGGGCGGAGGCGTAGAGAATACACGGGACTTAACGGAGGGAAGTAAACAAATTAGAGAGCTTTGTAGTGATAACAAATTAAAAACAAAATTCAGCTTGACGAGGTAATAACTTCAAGGTTTTTTTTTTTTTGGTATTTTTATTTTTGTATTTTCTTTCTTTGAAGTTTAACTTGTTTTTCCTATCGGCCTGTTTTGGTTAAACTTCAAAGTATGCTTCGAGAAAAAATAATTTTTTTAGGGGGGGGGGGGGGGGAATAAAAGAGAATTAAAAAAAAATAGTGCACAAATTGTTTGCAACTATTCATTGTGATTCACTTTCATGGCGTAAACTAAATAAGAAGTTACTTAGTTTCGTCACATTAAACTTATTCAAATAGGGTACTTTACCTCTGGATGCGACAGGCTGGATGTGGTAGGGGCATGTCCGTGGACGAGTTGGATGCTGGAGTGGCAACGATCCTGGCTGGCGGAGCTGAAGTCAGCAAGTTATTATATCAGCAAATTATGACGTCAGCAAGTTATTTCGCTTCCTTGTTTCATAAATTCTTGCGTCATGCTGCTTTGGATGTATATGTATACAAACACCCTCGGACGGTGTTTCATACTGGAAGCCTCGTGCGTCCACACGTTGTTTCATGCTGGCACCTGGTACGTCCAGCTGTACGCGCCCACAGGTAAAGTACCCTGACTCAACTTATTTGACAGTTAACGGTAATTATGCAAACAGAATTGCCAGAGTTGCCAAAAGAAGCTGATGTGACCGGTGACTATTGTGTGCGCAGCGTATCTTGAGTCCTGCAGGTATTTTATGAGCGGCTCCGTCTTCCTGGAGGGAGCGGCTTTAATCGACGGCCGCCATTGTTTTTGTAACCATCTTGGATATCAACAAGGCACTCTGCTACCAAAAACATACAATCGATTATCTGTGTTCGTTCTGGGGCGAACTCAAGATAGGCCGCGGACACTATAGAACCCTGGCAAACTCTCTGTCAGTCAGTAGAGAGACTACCGGGATTCTTAAGCTGCTAGGGAATTTAATCTGGCCTACCCTGGTTATAATCTCGGACCCTGCGATGATCGCAGGTTTCCCAGTAAGAATCTTCGGGTTTCCCCTTTTCCTCAGTAGACGTCCTTCCCCTGCGAAAACGTCCAATAAGGTTCAAGATTGATTGGATTCATCTATAGGAGCACAACTTTGCTTCAGATGACGTAAGGCACTACGGAATTTATTTAAAAAAATAATAATAATAAAAATAATCGCGCTGGGACTACGCTCCATATGCATTCATTACCGTGAATTCTGGGATAACTAGCTTTGAGTACGCTGAACAACTCACCATTCATTACTATCCACAGCAAAAGGCATGAATATTTTGGACTGACGTGAAAAAAATAACAGTTTTTTTTAAATTAATTTCTTTGAGCCTTAAGTCAGCCGAAGCAACTTAATGCTCGTGTGGCTGAATCGGCTCAATTTTGAACATTACCAGACTTTTTTTGAGAAGAAGAAATCTCTGGTAAAGGGAGGTGCCAACCCGGGGATTTGATCCGGGAAACCTCCGATCATCGTACGGGCCGAAAAATTGGCCAGAATAGTTTCCACAGCCACTGAATGAGCATGGTAGCCTCTCACGCTACCCTGGCCGGCAGTCCTGGCAGGGACTTTGCCAAGGTCTACTTTCCAGAGGTTCGACCAGATCCCCTAACCTCCAGCAACCAGGTTGAGCTCTTTCACCGCTCAGCCACGATGCCACAAGTGTATGATACAGTTCGGTGACATCAGAAATATTGACCGCAGTAACCCTATTTTGAGTTCTTGTCCGTTGTCGAATGATTTCACGCAAAATTTAAAGTCAAATTCAGAAGATACCTCAAAAGTCCCATCTACAGACCAATACCTGTAAAATGAGCTAAGAACCAGCGTTATGGGACAAATAGTTTGATCTGCAGAGAGCGTAGCAGAAACGTGTCGTGCCAACAAGAGCAAGCCAAACACGAATTTAATGATTTCAACTCAGGTCCAGATCTCCGATTTGCTTCGGCCGATTTCAATGAATTTTGGTATGCGTGTTAACCAGGAGTCCAACAACGCTTTAATACCAAATTTAATAGAAAAATATTAAGCGTCAAAATTTTAGCGTTAACGTGGGAGGTTGAAGTCAAATCTTGCAAGTAAAGGCTACCACCATCTTTACTAATTCAAAGTGAAATTCACGCTATTACAATTGAATCACTGAGTTTGAAAAAGGCATTATAATGTCCGCGGCCTATCTTGAGTCCGCCCCAGAACGACACAGATAATCAATTGTATGTTTTTCGTAGCAGAGTGCCTTGTTGATATCCAAGATGGTTACAAAAACAATGGCGGCTGTCGATTAATGCCGCCCCCTCCAGGAAAACGTAGCCGCTCATAAAATATCTGCAGGTCTCACGATAAACCGCTTACACAATAGTCAACATTTGTCAAAAATGAAGTGCTAATGCAGAAGGGTGGCAACGTCAGCCACACATCTATTGAGTTGAAAAAGGTCTCAAAACTTCAGTTCGTCTCACACAACTTCTGGTGGCGTTTACCCAGAGTGCCTTGCAAACCAACATGGCCGACACTGACGACGTCCGAAACTCAGATGGAGAAAATGTACAAGAACACCTGACAAGTTTTATAAAAAAAAATAAACGAGATTGAAGTAAAGTGTGCTGCACAAGAGGACGTTGTTGTAATGTTTTGACTTTATGGTGCGAGATATACCTGTTCAAGACATATTTTACTTGCGCTAGCTCTGTGATTTTTTCGCTTTGCGTACATGAACTATCCAAAGATCAAGCTAAGTATCACATGTGTCGTGAAGGACAAGCTAAAAAAAAGGACCTAACGAAATTTGCAGATTTGTTCTTAACTACATTGCTGATAATATTGGTCCACAAGTTGCAGAACTGCACATTTTTTGTGTGTGACGGATGCAGAGGCCAAAATAAGAATCATACGTTACTTCATATGCTCTTAACTTTTGATATAATAGTCGGTGGGATTAGCTTGGCAGCTAATGCAACAACTTGGTGGCAGCCTTTTTTGTTTGATATCAGTACTTTAATTGGCTGAAACTTGGCGTGTTCTTTCTTTCACCCTTGTGGGTTTTGTTTCAGATAAACATTTACATCAACACAGAAAAATATTAACAAAGGATTCCTATACACCTATAGTAACTTTTGGATGACAAAAAAACATTTGTGAAAAATACAATTGGAAGTTTAAATAAATATTGTTGCTTTAAAAAAGCCACTGCTTTGCTTTGTCATTTTTTTTTATTTGTCTAAATTTGCTAATCTCCCAAAATTCTTTTGACATTTTATTTGCCAAGAGTGGTACGAATTGCTAAGAGTGGTACGAAAAATTGTTGCCAACTTCTCCGTACCGTACTTATTGTTTCTTATTAGCTTTGGAAGAATGTGTATTTTCTTAATTTGTTTTATTATCCAGTTTATCCATACATTTACCCTGGATTCTAAAGAAGTTATTTTGAATTATCTTATAATCCCTACGTTTAGAATTCTTAAACTATTGAAAATGACTTTTGTTTTGTGCACGAATCTGTTAGGAAATAAAATATTTGCTGCTTTATTTTGTATTTTGTGTAATCGTTCAATAACTATTTTGTTGGCAAAGCCATAGACTTCAATTGTGTATCTCAATTGTGACTGAACCCAAGCATTAAAAATCATTTACGACTAAGTATGCTTTCAGGTAGTAGACTTTATTTATTATTTTTTTTTTAAATACGAACTTGGAGAGCCGACTTCGGGAGTGCAACTTTAACCACTCCATAATGTGTGCTTGTTTTGTTTAGTTCGAGATCAAACCAATATTTATTATTGCTCATTTCATTACCAGTTGTTGCAAATCGACGAATTGTACTTTCAGCTATAATGTGCGTGTTTCCATTACAGTGAGTGTGATTTGGTTTTGTAACAATTAGGGAATACAAGTAAATATTGCAAACGCGTTTTTCCCCTAGGAAGTCCTGGAAATTCAAACATCCGTGCAGCATGCACGGGTCCGGCTAGTAAGGATTAAGGTCGAAAACCAAATGCGTTTTGAAACAATGCCACAAGGGTATCCTGCACCCGTGGGCATTGTTTAACAATGTCCCAAAGTCTGAGATTGTTACCAAATTTAGTGTCCTTTTTGAGCCCGAGTCAACCATGTAAAACCGTGTAAAACCATGTTAAACCATGTTGTTTGGTAACCATGCGGCGCACCTCATTCTGTTGTCCTCGTGGCTTCGCTACTCTATCAACTTGGGCTGATTACCGCGTTGATACCGAACGCCGTTGTTTTAGCAATCCATCAACCCGCTTAGTTTTCTCTTTAAGTGAGACAACGACACGCGATCTGTCAACTTCGCGATTCTGCGGTTGGGTGAGGTGAGGTTCTCCATCATCGTACGGCCGTTTACAACCTCCGGCCACAAAACCCAAAGCTTGCACCATCTCATGAACGATCGTATTCCATGCGAGCGGGCCCTGCGAAATCCGTCTGTAGTGATGCTACCTGAACCAGGGGCAAACTCGCAAACACCAAAAGACCACCGACGGGGAGACCACTGATTGGAAACCTGAGGTGCACAACGGGTTGAGATGGCTTCAGTTCAAAACAGACCGATGTTCGTGAAAACCTGAGTACCTGAAACCCTAGCCCCGTAAACAAGTCCAGAACTAACGACCGAATACACTATCATTCCTGCTGAGACTCTGCAGGATCAAGAAGTACAGTCTGTGTGTAGAAAGGAGCATTACTCTTTTTTTTTTTAGTGCCAGTTGAAAAAGGGGAAAAAATTACCCAAAAGAGATCGATAACTTGAATTGTAACGCACATCTCTTCGCTAGAATATGCACGTGCCTTCACTCGTGATATTCCTAAAACATTTGCTAAAACTGGGGCGCCACGTTTTTTCACTTTGTTCTTCCTCCCCTACCCTATCACTCGACTAGAAGATGCCAAACAAAGAAACATCTAGACACACGCTAGTGTGTCACCGCCAAGTAACAGTCGATCATACCATTGTAGACATCCGATTGTTAAAAAATTGATTGTTAAGGATAAAAAGGCGGCCTCACTAGCAGAGATGTGTCTGTTAACTGTGAGCAACTAAAAGCATATTTTGGCATGTTGAGGATAAATCCCAATGCGACAGAAATCTTTCAAATTGTGGTAAACGTAAGGGGAAGGTGCAGAGATAAAGAAAAACTGAAAATTAAAGGCGGAATGTCCACCATTCATAGAGAGAAAGATGCGTCAATAACGTTGTTTTTTATGTTACTGACAAGCTAGTAACTAGCTACTAGTAACGCTGGCCCCATGTTAAATCCCATAGAGTCATTGCTCATGGCTAGTGCAAAATTGAGTAGTTGAACTTTTGCACACGGATGCATGGTGATCTGAGCATGCTCCGTTTGTTGGTGTGAGGGTTGTAAGGGTCAGGACAAATGCGTGGGAGGGTTTTGAAATTCACCACCAGCGAATTTAAATTTCGTTTCTTTTCCAAGTTGCAATCAAAGATTTCAAGCAACAATGGCTTGAACAATCAACACTGGCCCTTAGATTTATTGTAAAAGCCTGAACGAACTAAAAACTGAATTATAACGAAGGACAAAATAAGGAAACATTAACGTTGCCGTCAAGAATAAAGGGATGCACGTTAGATGATGGTTACGCAACAATACGAGCGTCTACGAGTTAACGGGGTTTTTGTTAATAACCCAAAAATAAAATCCTTCGCGTTCTGCTGTTTTAGTAACAGCGACTTTTGCATGACTAAATGTCAACGAAATCTTGAAAAATTAGGGGAAGGTGCAGGGATAAACAAAACAACTGAAGGGGATGCGCTGATTGAGTGAGAGAAGCAAACGAAATCAGCGATTGTTAACCAGTGTGTACAAAAATGGGATTGAAGCAACTTAAGCCGAGTCAATTTGGCTAATCTAACGGCTAATTGGCAATGGTAAATTTGAAAATAAAAAATGTCAAAATTTATAGAAATAAAAATCCTCTAAAAAAAAGGTACAGATGAAGATAAGACGGTATAACCTTATGTATACGTTCACAGTCCTATGAAAGTTGTGATATCCACCCAAAACCAAAACTGGTAGAAAAACCTGCCAAGTTTCCAAAAATGGTCGGCCTTTGAAGGGAGTAATATCATTCAACCAGGAAAAGGCCGCCAAGGTCAATCCTATTAGCCAAGATAATCGCACCCAATAATACTTTGGACGTTAAATGAAAACTTGAAGATTGCTACATCGAGTAGCAATCTTCAAGTTTTCATTTAACTTTCGAGCTATTAGTCGGTGCGATTAACTTGGCTAATAGGATTAACGTTGGCGGCCTTTCCATGGTTGAATGATATCACTACCTTCAAAGGCTGAACGTTTTTGGAAACTTGGCGAGTTTTTCTACCAGTTTTAGTGTTGGGTGGATTAAACAAATGACTCAGATTTGTAAATGGTGCAGGTAACCTCACCGAACTCACCGAAATTCCATTACATATATCCCGCAGCACAGCCTGTATTTCACAGTAGATATTTAGTAAATACTTGAAGCTTTCGACAGCCAGTTTGCCGTTTCCAACACAAACCAACAAAAACCAACAAGACTATTCATCTTGGAAAACGGCAGGTTGGCTGTCGAAAGTAGCGAGTATTAAATATCTACTGTGACAAGGCTATCATGTGGATTTAAAGGTTATACCTTCTCACTACAGTAAATCACCCTGCACGAAATAGTCTTTGCAGCGTTTCAATAGGTTAGAGAGAATGTACCAAAACGGGGGAAAAATAGGAAAATGAACGCCTTTGCTACATTTATACGCGTCTGAAGTCATGTTGCAAAACTGAGCCATACAGAAAAGCCAACCGGGAGGAATGTACCTTTAACTGAGGCTCTTTGGTTGGGAAAGCCCAAGTATTGCGCAAGTCGTCCGCAATTTGTGGCTTGTGTGTGTTACAAAAAAATCGACGGCCAACATGTGTGCTTTGGAGGTCAGTTGCACTCCCAGCCAAAGCCATAGTGGCAGAAGGTGAAAGGGACAATTTTGCTAGCTAATTCTAATCAGAAATTCCTAGGATCTTTTACATACCAAAATAGACATGACCTCGGGGCAAAAAAGGGCCCTTTTCTTCCCGAAAATGACAGGGATGGCTGGCTGAAGCCAGGGTCAAACCAGGAACCTCTTGCACAAGAGACCATCGTTTATTAACCCTTTATAGCCTATATCAAACTGGATGATTTTTTTTGTAGATAGTTGGGTCGGTTGCGGGATTCGAACCAGCATTCACTTGGTTAGGAGACGAGGACGACGACCACTGGGTTGTTGCTTGCTGCTCGCTTTGCTCGAGGTCCCCGGGGACCATTCACAAAGCTCGCGTTGCGCGTTGGGACTTAGCTTTTTGGCCGTTCAGTAGCCGTCCAATATATAGGCCGCCGGGCAGTAAACGGTTCTTGTAGCTTGGAATGGGGAAGAGAAAAAGAGTTATCAACCCTTTAATGCCCATGGCAAACTGGATGCATTTTTCGTAAAAGTTGGGTCGATCGTGGGATTCTACCCAGCATTTACTTGGTTTGGAGACGAGTACGCTGACCACTGGGTTGTTGCTGCTCGCTTTGCTCAAGGGCCCCGTGGACTTAGTTAGTTGGGACTTACTTTTTGCCGTTCAGTAGCCGTCCAATATAGTATAGGCCGTTGAGCAGTAATATAAAGGGATATCCATCAGGCTACCAGCCCCATGGCGTAAAAAAACTACAAGAATATTGCTTGTCAACGTGAATGAAGCTTTTCTGTGTAGTTAGCATGTGTTATTGAATCTGGAAATGTTTAAAACGCCAGAAAGGAAGGAAGGACGCGGAAAGAAGGGCACGGCAACACATTGGTTATTTGTGCCCATACATAAAGGAATATGGCTGCAACCAAATTATCAGTAAAAAAACATGGAATGGTGGAGTGGAAGGGTTAAAAAGACAGAGCTTAAAACAGCGCCACAGAGCGAACGGTTCCGAATAACTTTGATCTAGCACGTGATCTGTTATGTAGCGTTAAAAGATAGCTTTGGAGGTGTGACGTGTTTCCAGCCAAAACTGCGGTGACGGAGAGCAAGAGGGTCAGTTTTTGCAAGGTAAGTCCAATCGGGAATCCCTAGGGTAATTTACATTCCACAATGGACACGAGCACGAGGCATCACAGGGATCTTCCCTTTCCGAAAATGCCGGAGGTGGCTGAGGTCAGGCGCGAACATGGGACCTCTAGCATGAGAGTCGTGATAACCATCAAGCCACCTTATTCCATCATTAAAAGATTGCGGTAAACGACAGTGTTAAAAGATATTGTCGAAATTAAAACACGTTGCAAACTGCAGTGTGTGTAAATTTTGCCCTATCAGTTAACACCATATCCAGTGTAAAATATGAGATTGAAAATTGCGATATGAACTGCTTGGTTCAACGCGACCATTTGTTTCTTGCGTAAATGTGAGTGTGTCTATGCCTAAAAAGGTAATGTCTAACAAAACGTTCTAAATATTAGTGTCGCCAAGAGTGTATATAGTTATAAGAGGAGAAACGTACTCTATAAACTGGTTTTGGTAGGAAGGGGGATTGACGTACTCTAACTGATTAAGGTTTTGGTAGGAGCAAGGAGTAATATACTCTAACGATTAACGAGAAGTAACGTACTCTGATTATTTTTTTGGTAGGAGCGAGGAGTAACCTACTCTTACTAATAAAGTTTTGGTGGAACAAGGAGTAACCTACTCTGATTAAGGTTTTGTTAGGAACGAGGACCAACATACTCTAACTGATTAAGGTTTTGGTAGAAACGAGGAGTAACGTACCTAACTGATTATTGTTTTGGTAGGAACGAGGAGTAACGTACCTAACTGATTATTGTTTTGGTAGGAACGAAGGAGTAACGTACCTAACTGATTATTGTTTTGGTAGGAACGAGGAGTAAATTACCTAACTGATTATTGTTTTGGTAGGAACGAGGAGTAACGTACCTAACTAATTAAGGTTTTGGTTGGAACGAGAAGTAACATACTCTAACTGATCAAAGTTTTGACAAGAAACGTGATTATCACGACATTTTCAATCATACTTATTATACGGTCGAGAAAAATTTGACCGCTGCCAAGACTCGAACCAGCATCAGAGTCTATAAAAGTTGTCCAAGCAATTTGCAGACTGAGCCGTCATAACATAAAAGCCTGTCTTATTAAAACTTCCTGATAAGGTGCATTCATAGATAACTTCATTGAGTGAAGCTCTGTTCCCGTCATAAGCTCGGTGAGAGATTTATGACTCAGCTTATGTCATAAGTCTCTGGCCACAAGGTATATGACATCATGACACTACTCTTTCCTCGTAACGGAATTTTTTATGTGCTCCTGCAGATCGCCATCTACTGCGCGATCGAATTGAGAAATTACGTAGAAATGCGGTTTTCATCCAGTTCGTCTCCTTCATGACGGCACTCGTTTTTGAAACATTTCGTTAAATACTAGGCAGAATTCTGAAGATCATAATTAGGGCGCGTTTTTGAAACGAGATCTTCTCTCTCGCCGAAAGCTATTTACTAATCAACCGTTTTTTAAATTTTTTATTTACGATTAGTTTCCAGTTTCTACTAAATGAATGCGACAATACTTAACAAATTAAATATATTATAAATAACAACATGGGTAAAGAACAACGTGCAACAGTAATTTTAAACATTGCTATAACATTGCACAAAGAACAGCTTCCGGCATCGATCAGACGACGGTGGAATAAAGTTACAGCAGCTCTCAGCGAGAATTCAAAATCCAACATGGCGTCCATTTCGGGGCTAGCGAATCGAAAACAAACCATCGAATGCTGGCATTCAGAAGTCAGTCCGTCGTCTTGTACTGCAGTAAAAATTATTTTCTCGTTGTCATAAATCGACGATGTCATGCCGCACGCATTGCACGTCGTGCAGCGATGCAAGAGGAAAAGAGATGCGTCCGCGTCGTTGCCATGGTTACTACGTATAGATAACTCGAAAGCCGGTAAAGGCGAATGGCAGCCTGCAGATTTAGTATTAATCATTTAAGAGCTAGTGAGTGGGAAATTACCGTTGCGTACACCAGCCCTTTACTTGGCCGAGCAAGAAATGCTGTAATGCATTAGTTTATTTTCTATATTTTCGTTTCCATCACAGTAATTTCTAAATATGAAGTGATTGAACAACATCGAAGCGAACATTGCAAGCGAACACCGAAGTAAGCACGCTACTCAAACACGGAAGCACGCCAACGAATCCAACAGCGATTCTTTACGATAGCCTAGGGTCTATGTGTTGAACTCTCAACTTTGAGAGCTTATAACTCCGTCAAAAGTGAACATCTTTAAACCAAATTTAGAAGCTAGCCTATCTTCAGGCCAAAAATTTTGCAATTCGGTCCAGCCAAACACGAGATCCAGAGCGGGGCCAAATAGACAACTTCTTGTTCTGGTTGTTGTTGTCGTTGTCGTTGTTGTTGTTGTTGTTGTTGTTGTTGTTGTTGTTGTTGTTGTTGTTGTTCTGAAGATACTTTCGTCTGTCCTCTCTACAGGTCAAACTACACCACCGAAATTGATGGGAATGGGATCAAATCATAGCTTCCTATGTGAGCATGTGCCTTTTCAAGGTTATTTCAGTTACACTGAAATAGTTATCAAGGACCGCGGTAGCAGCGGTCCTTATGTAAGCCTCAGTATGAACTTCCATGTTAAACGTCAAACTTTGAACTCCTATAGTTTCGCCCAGAATTGACAATAGAAACAACGAAATTCAGTATTTGGGGTCGTGTCGTAACTATTTCACCGCATTACAAATTTTAATGACAGCAATCGAACCGTTCGGCGTCCACAGCATGGCCATTTCTTGTTGTTGTTGTTGTTCTTCTTCTTCTTGTTCTTGTTTTTGTTCTTGTTGTTGGGACTCTTTGCCCTCACCTGGAGAGCGAACCACTAAACCGATTTTCAAGTTCTATAGCTTAAAACGTACGTCTGGACAAGCCTACGGCCTTTCGCAGGCTATTTTAATGTAACTACAATATTCTTGACACAGAAAGCCAAATGGGCTAGAACTTTTGCTCTCACCTAGAGATCGAACAAACGAACCGATTTTCAATTAGTATAGCTTAAAATGTAGGTATTAACACCGACCAGGGCTTTTTGAATACGATATAGATGTGACTGCAGTATTCTCGTCGGCAGAGCCATTATTATTGTAGAGCACTGGGCAAAAATCAATTATGTTGTTGTTGAGTCTTTGCCCTCACGTGCAGATCGAACCACTGAACCGATTTTCAAGTTCTATAGCTTAAAACGTAGGTATGGCCAATGCCTAGAGCCTTTCGCAAGGTATTGTACTGTATTCTTGACACGGAAAGCCAAATGGGCTAGAACATTTGCTCTCACCTAGAGATCGAACCAATGAACCGATTTTCAATTTGTATAGCTTAAAATGTAGGTATTAACACCGACCGGGCCTTTTGAATACGATTTAGATGTGACTGCAGTATTCTCGTCGGCAGGGCAATTATTATTGTAGAGCACTGGGCAGAAATCATTAACGTTGTTGTTGAGACTCTGCCCTCACGTGCAGATCGAACCACTGAACCGATTTTCAAGTCCTATAGCTTAAAACGTAGGTATGGCCAATGCCTAGAGCCTTTAGCAAGGTATTTTAATGTAACTACAATATTTTAGACACGGAAAGCCAAATGGGCTAGAACCTTTGCTCTCACCTAGAGATCGAACCAATGAACCGATTTCTAATTTGTGTAGCTTAAAATGTAGGTATTAACACCGACCAGGGCCTTTTGAACACGATTTTGATGTGACTGCAGTATTCTCGCCCGCAGAGCAATCATTATTGTAGAGCACTGGGCAGAAATCATTAAGTGGAGTAACAAATTTTAACAAATCGAGCTAAAAACATGAAATTTGGTAGTCAAGTCTTTCTTAACAGTAAAAATCGAACCAGCCATGGGCCCCACATGAAATACCCCCAAGTGCCTTCCACGCCCCCTTCCCAGCATCCCCCCTGTGCCCCCTCCCAGGGGCTTGAGCAACAAATTCTTACAGATCAAGCTAAAAACATGAAATTTGCTGCACAAGTCATTCTTAGCAGCATAAATCAAATCAGCCATGGAACCCTCAAG
>JAHWFP010212801.1:24208-36052 GCA_023313725.1 Lithobius niger | reverse complement strand
GTTTTGGTTTTGGGTGGATATCACAACTTTTATAGGACTGTGAACGTACAAAAGGTTACACCGTCTTATCTTTATCTGTACCTTTTTTTCTGGAGGAATTTGATATCTATAAATTTTCACATTGATAATTTTCAAATTTACCAGTGCCAATTAGTCGTTTGATTTCCCAAATTGACATGGTTTGATCTTGTTTTGGTTTATCGGATTTGGCATAACCGCATCGATGTTGATATTCCTTTTTTTTTTTTGATTTTGCACCTGGCTTAAGTGTAACTAGGGGACATAACTGGAAATTGGCTGTTCCGGCATGCCGCACATATTGCCGTAGGAATATTTTTTTTCAGTGCGATTGTTTCCTGTCTGGAGTGCTCGTGATAGAGAAACTGTAAATGCTAGATCTATCTCATCTTTTCGTCGAATGCTTAGGAAGGAACCCCCCCCCCCCCCCGAACCCGCCCCCTAAATCTCTTCCTGAACGATGTAAGAGGATCACCAGCCTGCCGTCTCCGCCCACCTTTGGTGAAAAAATTTAATTATTTATTTATTTCATCAAAAAAAAAAAACGAAAGTGTGAAGCGGGATTGGCCCGAAAGTGGTGGAATTGGCGAAAGTGTACAGAAGACCGGTTGGACTAGGTAGTCGCTGCAGCCGCTTGTTTGCCACCGTTAACGACTCTTTCCTTCTCCAACATGTGGGGTAAGACTAAAATCCAACTTCATTTCCTGCAGTTAAAGGTTAAAAAAGTAAAAGGTAAAGTCGTAAGAGGTGTAAACATTTATAATGTAAACCCGTGCACGACTGAACAGGTAAAAGGTGCAGTTTAATGCAGAACAATAACCTTTAAGTTTTCCTTTTTCTTTTCTACTTTTCTCGTACCAAACTTCTTAGCTCAACCCTTCGCATCGCCCGACTTCTTAAGATATGGTCTGCTGGTTGCAAAGGGCCAACCATAAATCCCAGAAGGGCAAGTTATGTATAACCCGGGCGACCAATTCCTGCATGGAGACTTGACGGAGCCGCGAAGAGTTGTCCTCGCAAGTTGACGAGGTCACATTTGCGACAACCATTGTAGAATGTCCAGCCATTTGTTAGAACATTCTTGTTAAGCTAGATAGTACAGAATACGTGCCATACACTCCATCTATCCTTTGCCAAGAAGCAGGACAAGAAATAGACGGCTGAAGTTTCCCAGAGCGGAGGGGGAGGGAGTATTCAGGCCTTTTTGGAAAAGTGTAAAAAAAATAATGCGAAACTTCCACAGCTTGTCTGAACGGTAGACTACATTGTTTAAACTCCCAATATCGTCACGAGTTCCAAAATAAACTATAGGCACATTCTAAATACAAACAAATCGTCATATCCACTTGCGACATAATGGGGCGGGTTCCGCTTTCTTTACTGTTTGGCTGTTTGGCCAAACAAAGGTCGGCCTTTGAAAGTAGTGATATCATTCAACCAGAAAAAGGCCGCCAAGTTGGATAGCTACTTAGCTGGACGGTATCATGAAAACGTTATTGACGCATCTTTCTCTCTATGAATGCAGAAATCGGACATTCAACAGTTTCTGCCTTCCGAGGCCCAAGATTACACTTCCAGGCCGGCGTGGCAGTTCTTAATGTCCTCCCAGAGTCTATTATTAATTTACTAGAGAAAGCCCGTGCTATGCACGGGGCCGGTCACATTTCCCGGGACATTTTCCCGGCACTCTTCCCGCAGACTTGTCAGATTGATCGACCACTCATGCCTGGCTCCTTTTTGGCTGCACGTAGAGTGGGAGAGTGCATTTTCAATGCGGGCGCGAGGAGGGGAGAAGTGGTTTTCGTTTAGGCTTTCCTTTAGGCTTTCCTTTTCCTTTTAGCCGGTCTCCGATATTATTATAAAGATGACACATTTCATCATCCCCACTCATCGTTTAACTTTTAGTTCATCTTTATCCCTGCACCTTCGCCTTACACCATCCACAATTTAATTTTCGGCCGCGTTGGGATTTATCCTCAACATGACAAAATACTACTGCTGTGCCGATCAGCTTTTTTCTACCCGAGCCGATCATTAAACAAAACTGGTACTTGTGCTTTCTTGAACTGCGTGCTATATGTGCATGCGTGCGCACATTGGCCTATAATAATAGAGTCTAGACTAGACTCGAACGTCATGGGAGCTCCTTTGTAAAGACATCCACCACGGGCCCAGGAACAGTCCACCACTCCATACCGGCGCCAAGCTGGGGCCGATGACCTTAGTCTTCAATCAATGTGGCGTCCGCCACAAACGTTCGGCGCATCAGCATAGGATGGTGGCAGCTCAAACGCCAGCAACGGCTGCCGATACAGAAATTATAGTTTTAGTTTTTGTGGTTTAGCCATTTGTAGTTTTTCTTTCTCACTTCACAATGACCCCGATCTGAGGGGCGAAACGTGGTTTTTAGCTCGTGCACGGAATGGCTTTATTTACTCAATTACTATTCGTTGTTAGTTTTTGTTTACTGATGCTTCTTACCAGTTGTTGTTAGCATAAACATTAGTAGGCAACATAAAATTTTTTCTTTAAAGCTCATTTTTAGGCTTTAATATCCACAAAAAATAAACACAAGGATTGGTTTGGTAACGCTCTTGTTTCGTCTTGGATTTCTTTTTTCTCATTTTTTTTTTGCAGTTCCATTATGAGGAAAACTGGAACTGCTTCGCTCGCACGTGGACGCTCTTGCGGAACAAATTTCCTGTTCCATTAAATGAGCATGACTAAGCCGCGGCTTCAAATGATTAAGCAGCCCGACTTAATTATGCAGAAATTAGACATCCAACAGTTTCGGCCTTCCGAGGCCCAAGATTGCACTTCCAGGCCGGCGTGGCAGTTCTTAATGTCCTCCCAGAGTCTATTATTAAGTTATGTCACATTACATCATCCCCATAAAAAAAAGAGAGAGAGCTATGACACTAATTACTAGTTTCGTTTCGCCGCGCAGCAGGGTAGTGGTGGGTGGCAGTGGACCTATAGGCATGCACGCTCCCCAGATCGATGCCACGTTGAGCTATTTGTTTACGCGGTGTTATTTTGATCTATTAATTACTGCCTCCTGCCTGTTCATTACGCCTTTACGGCCAGAGAGTTTGGAAAGCTTGATCGTTATTTGCTGTTAAAAATTCATAGGCCACCTCATAAAGCTGTGAGAATGGTTCAAGCGCGCTGTAACTTGGCCATTTACAGTCCCATTGTTCGTGACAAGCAGTTGCTTACGTTAGTGTAAGTGTATATGATATCATTATGATACAGGGAAAATTCACTCCTTTTCGAACGTTAATATGAAATTGTTGGAATAAGGCTCGATGTGATGAAATTGCCTAACTTCATTTGGAACGGAGCGAGTGTTTGTTTGTTTCTTTGGGTCATTTTTAATGCTCGTGTCTGATTTAAATTTTAAAACCAAGTCCGCATTTCTAAGTTGTTTACAAATACCGATTTGTAAAGAAACTTTCATCACAAATTTACTGAATGAGAAGAAGAGTGGGTGATTTTTACGCACATGACGTAGTGATGTTATCCTGATCATCAAAAGGCTGCTATGTTCGCCCTCTCCTCTCGAAATGAGCCTCGTATAAACGGGAGGTTTCTAAATAAAGGGAAATTTTGTAGAATAAGAATAGGGGTCTATTTTTGATGTTTGTGGCTCGATATTAAAGGTACATTCCACTTGCCTTATGACAGCCACGTGCAGATCGCCATCCGGGCATGTTACCGTCGCACCGTTTCACGAGACTCGGTGCAGTAATACAAGGCCAACTGAGATAGTAGCTGCGTTCCTCGTAGCGAGGAACGCAGCTACTATCTCAGTTGGCCTTGGGCGTAGTAGACGAAACACCATAACCGCAAAAATTGTTTCGTCGCAAACCGGAATGATTTTCGTATTTTAACATCACACTTTACAATTTTTTAGGCTAGTGTCTCATAATTTTTCTTCGGCGATCTATTGGCATAAATAATTTTAATTTCTACCGCATTAGCCTTTTAGATTTTTGATCTTGCGGTAACTATTAGCAAACGATTAAAAATTTAGTACATGCACACACACAGATAAAACGTCGTGGTTATCGTAAGTGCGCAAAGGATCATATAATCGCAGGATGCGCCTAAATTAGTTCCCAATAGTCAACAGAAAATCTCGTAGACGCTACATTTTAAAACGGAATTTTAGCAAGAGATTGACTAACGGTAAGTAAATACAGGGTGTATCACGAAACCCGTTACAGTGCCATAACTCGAGAAGTAATGAAGAAAGCTTAATGCAGTAAAAAATTGACTGACAAATTCGCATGTGGACAATCTACCGCCAATTTGTTCAACTTTGTGGGGTTGCCTCAAGGGGGTTTCAGGGGGGCAAAGGGGCGTTTCTAAGAAATATCAAATGGAAAGGGGGGTCGAGTGATACATCATTTGAAAGGTCTTGTCAAACCAAGTTACTTCTGAAGGAAAGGTTTTTTGACATTGTCAACAAGTAAAGGGGGGGGCAGCCAAACAAAAAAGGCAACAATGGCGTGGAAAATCTTTTTAAATCATTCAATTGAATGTAAGTTTTAGCCTAATTCTCGCTTAATTTATTGTGCAGATTTAAGAGCATCAAAATAAAAATGTTACATAACAAGTCTTGATGAGTTTGCCGACCCCCCCCCCCCCACACACCTTCGGGGAAGAGGAGAGACGCTTCTTCGACCCATAGAAAATTTTAAAAAATCGGGTTCTACTATGGCCAAGCTACATTTTCTGCAGACATAGTTAAAGGTTTTAGTACACGTGTAACATGAAATCTGTGATATTGCCATAACTCGAGAAAATATGAAGATGTAATTCGTATGTCTTTTTTTTTTAACAATAGGCTTTTTTTTTATTTTTACGTACAGCCTATATATAGAGAGGGGTAATACTAGTCGAATTCAACCCAGTCCAAATCATTTCAAAAGGTCTGTGGAGGGTTCGCATAATGACCCAGTAAAGCTAACTGTTGAGATACGTAGTTAGGGAACATGTCAACTCGTCCACCCCCCCCCCCCCCCCCAGTTTTAGGGGGTTTCGGGGTTGGTTTTTTTAAGACTAACTGTGAGATGTACTTTATTTAACATAAGGAATAGGGCGAAATCTGTAGTGTACGTTGTCACGTGAGTTGCCCTATTTGCATTGGAATTCTTTTAAAAACGCCCCTTTGCCCCATTGTGGCGAACCTACGAAGTTCACCATTATTTAATTATGGCAGTGCAACTGGTTTCGTGGTAGTCTTAACCATTCTTGCAAAGAATGCAGCTTTCTATAGCTGTCGTTTTTTTTTTATACCCCCGACGGGTCTTAAAACAACCTGGTTGGTCTCTCCCCTACCCTCTGTGGGGGGGGGGGGTCAGAAAAGTTATCAACACTCGTCACATAACTTTTTATTTTGAAGCTCTTAAATCTGCACAATAAATTACGCAAGAATTAGGCTAAAACTTGTATCTAATTGAATGGTGTAAAAAGATTTTCCACTCCATTGTTGCCTTTTTTGTTTGCCTACCCCCCCTCCCTCACTGGTTGACAATATCAAAAAACTTTTCCTTCAGAAGTTGCTTGGTTTGACAAGACCTTTTAAATGATGTATCACTCGACCCCCCTCCCCTTCCCATTTGAACTTTCTTAGAAACGCCCCTGTGCCCCCCGAAACCCTCCTTGGGGCCCCCCCTCAAAGTTGAACAGGTTGGCGTTGGATTGTCCACATGCGAATTTGTCAGTCAATTTTGTTTTACTCCGTTACGCTATCTTCATTACTTCTCGAGATATGGCACTGTAACGGGTTTCGTGATACACCCTGTATAACTTTGGGGCCGTAATTGATATGGATGATCGAGAAAAATGGCGGTGGGAGGAATGTACCTTTAACTGCCGATTCGTGAAAACATGCCTGTTAGGGCGTGTTTCGGTCAACGAGTGGCGGAACTTGGTGGATCCACTTTGTGTCGATTGCCTTTCCTTTTCATTGAGCAAACAACGTGACTGACATACCGACGAGTCCAAGCGTATTTCCTCAGGGCTGTCCACGGGAAAGGTGCAGTGCTTCTACTTACAGGTGATTTTTTCCTTTTTAGGGGAAAAATGCTCTTCAAAAGTAAAAAAAAAAAAACATTAAACAGGGCAGAAATGGGGAAATTCTGTGTAATTTGCAATTTTCTCTAGTAGCTCACGATATTCTCTCTATCCAGACCCACCATTTCGAAACTTCTACTCTAACAAACGCGTGTTAACGTTTTAAACCCTTACTCAACCCCAATTTACAATTTGGTTAGGGCTTATTTCTCGTACGTTGCTGTTCTATTAAGGCTAAAATTACAAAAATTGTGGAAGTACTCATTTTTACAGGTCCATCACTTCTGGCAGGAACAGTAGGAGGACTAGTTCTAATAAAATAAGTAGTATTTTGAAATTTATTTTCAATATGTTTCAGAGCTGGAGTTCCTGTGCTATTAAAACAGGCTCATATTTTTTTTTTTTAATTAGGAAATGTTTGAAGTTAGTGGTGTAATGAAAGGAAATTAAATAAGGGAAGTAAAAAAAATGGAGATTTTTACTTGCACAGGGAAAAAAAAGGGGAAACTGCGCCTTTACTCAGGTAAATTCTGTTAAGTTAGAAGTGGAAGCCCTGGAAAGCGGACAGACGTTTTGGAAAGTTTCATTTTCAACAATCAAGGGACAATTGACGAGAAGGCGGATTCGCAGAGCTGATATTTGCGATACCATGAGTATATAGATTGGGAGGAGTTGTGGTGTCTCGTCGTAAATTGCGGCTCTCGTTAGGACCAGTTCAGAAGTGTATTTACATCCCACTGGATGGCAGCACCGTCATTTTTGTTTGCAAAGTTTTGGAGGCCATACGCAAATGGCGTCAAGCAAATTTTGCCATGTTTCGGCTCCCTTCCCCCGTCACATTACATCTAAAATAACTTTATTTACGCAATAATTATAAAATCTTAAAACAAACTACAGTTCGGTTTTCAACAAAACAAAGGAATTGTCGCGCCCTAAACCACAGAACAGCGACAAATGTCATATTGGTTACGAGGCTAGCATCTGGAGAGATAGCTACAAAGCGCACTAGATGGAGGGAAAAACAATGGCACTTCTATAGTCACGGCAGAACTTTGAAAACGGATTTCTTAGGCTTTAAAAAGACGTTGTTTTCTCCAATCCCATACGCTGAGAGGCAGTAATCGGAAAAGAAAAGATTTCACTTGCTAAATATTTCAGCAACTGCCAACAAATCGACAAAAATCGCGCGTTTTAGGCCTAAGAAATCCGCTCTAACACCATTGGTTCCAGTGAGACTCCCTTTTTTTCCCCCTCCAGCGCCCCTTGCAGCTATTCCAGTTACTGGCTCAAGCATAGAGTTATATACCATCATATGACGTTATTACCACTGCTCTATTTAAATGACAATATAAACTTAGCATTAAATGAAGGAAAACATGTTGGTGCAATCCGTGTAGGCGTGCAGAAGGCATTCGACACTTTAAGTAAAGAAATATTCTATATGACTGTGGTGTTAGAGATAAGATGCTAAATATTCTGTTGAGTTAATTAACAAATGTGAAATGCTGTAAAACACATTTTTTACGGTGTTCCACAGGGTTCAGTTTTTGGACCGCTGCTGTTTATACTTTATGTCAACGATAGAGAGGAACAAAATTTTACCAATGAACTTATTTTATATATACCACCAAGACTAAATGAAAAAAAAAACCTTCAACTGGACTTCCACGTATTAAACTAATATGTTTTTGAAAAAGAACTCTACATCAGTGTAAAAAAAAAAAAAAAAGGTTTATGCCCACGTTTCCCAACCGGTGAGGCGGCCTCCCTTGGGAGGCGCGGAGCAGCTAGCTGCAAGGAAGGCGCGAGCCGCTGCCGGAGCCATACTATACGGGCGCATTTACCCAATGAATAGCCTGTACATTCTCACTTATAGAATTTAATCGCGAAGGAAAGGCGTCATTGCCATGGTAACAACGGCGACCTGGACTTATAAGACTTACAATCTTATAATCAGTGACAATAAGAAAAAAGAATTCCTCCTGCCGAAACCACTTCCCAGTCACTTCTGAACTCAGATTATTGACTGTTTTCGTTGTGAGACGGCAAAGCTAAAATCGCCGCCACGTTGGAATTTCACATGATTTTCTAGCTTCGAGAATGCAAAGGCGAGTCGTTGTATAAAAGAGCCCTAAACATCAATGACGATTTATTTTTATTTTTAACTGTGCATTACAAAAGAAGTTAAATTGTATGAGGAAAACGAAATTTTCATTTTTTAATTTCTACAGATTTTTTTTTGCATTCTACAGCCGTTTTAGCCAACATTCTAGACATTTTCGTTCTCATGTGGCAACACTCCCTCATCGTGAAAAAAATTGCACAGCTATTTTTTTTTTGGAGGTGGGAGGGGGGGGGCGCCATTGCCTGCTAGTCCGAATGAGTAGGAATACTGTAGGAAAGGTTGGGAACCACTGCTTTATGCGTATAGCATAACAACTGTACACATGATTTGGAAGCAAACTTAAATAATCCTCTACAATATGACTGCCTATGCACTGAACTTTGCTTTTTTTTTTTTAAATAAAGCACGTTAAACTGCAAAATACATTGGCTTGGAAAATTACCGCCACTAAAAATTTTACAATCGCATTGAAAATCTGATTAAGAAAATCAGACAAACTATACCAATGCTATGTATATGATCAGAGATTTGTCTGACTCTGAAACAAAATATGCTTGTATCATCTTTGTTGGTGTTGTTTTGTTTTTAAGGAACATTAACCCAAAGTGGAAAAACAATGTGGAATTCCTAACAATGTGGAATTTTGCTGTAAAAGCTGTAAGAAAGCTGTAAGAAAGCTGTGAAAGCACTTTCGGGAACCATACGTTAAAAAAAAAATACTGAACTACATCATAGCAACAAACTTTTCACTTATAAGCCTCTTTTAATATTTATAATTATTACCAAATATGAGACAATACGTAAACTACACACTATACGCACGCCACGTGTCCAAAATAATTGGGTACTGATTTCTCAATGGAGAAGTTCTAATAGAAAAATAACAATTCAATAGTACATCATAAAATAAATCATTAAATACAGAAGTATTTATACCATACGACCTTATCTAGGAACATTAAAGGTTATAACGGAATGCGAAAAAAATTAAACAATAGATCCAAGAAAGTGCTGTGAGTGTGTGAATATATTCCTAATTTTGCCATGAGAAAATACTTTCACAATTTTCTGACGAAAATTAGCCAATGGGCATCCAGTAAACGCCAGCCACCAACCAATCACGCCTCCCTATAACACCGGTTAAACAACCACTCGTTTTTTTTTTCATTAGGGCGTGTTTACGCAACGAGACCTTCTCGCTCGCCGAACGCTATTTGCTAGTCACTCGTTATTTATTGACGATTAGTTTCCCGTTTCTACTAAATGAATGCGGTAAGAGATAACAAATTAAATTTAATATAAATAACAACACGGATAAAGAACAAAGTGCAACAGTAATTTTAAACATTACTGCAGCATGTTGCCATTTCATGCTACGTTCAAAATTTGCTATGTTCGCTCAAAGAACAGCTTCTAGCGGTGATCATACGGCGGTAGAATAAATAGCTGCTCACAGCGAGAATTCAAAATCCAAAATGGCGTCCATTTAGGAGTTATCGGATCAAAGACAAAAAAAAATCGAATGCCAGGGCAATCAGAAATCAGTCCGCCGTCTTGTACTGCAGTAAAAAATGTTTTCTTGTTGTCATAAATCGACGCTGTCATGTTGCACGCATCGTACGTCGTGTCGCGAGGCACAAGGAGAAGATTTGTGTCCGCGTCGTTGCCAGGGTTACTACGTATGCCGCCATCTCCGGTAAAGGCGAGAAGCAGCAAGCAGATTTAGCATTAACAAAGTAAAAGCTAGTGAGCCAGAAAATTCTCGTTGCGTAAACCCGCCCTTAGGGCACGTTTACGCAACCACTCGCTTTTGCATTCTCGCAGCTAGAAGCTAGAAATCACCTCAAATTCCAACATGGCGGCGGTTTTATGTCTGCCGCCTCGCAACGAAAACAGCAAATAACGTGAGTTCAGAAGTGTTTGGGAAAATTGTTCCGTGATGAGGAATTCTTTATATTATTGGCACGGATTATAAGACGGCAAGTATTTACTCAAACGATGTCAGATTTAGCTAATCCATTTAGCGTTGTTACCATGGCAATGTCACCTTTGCCATAGCGATTGAGTTCTAGCTGCGAGAATGCAAAGGCGAGTCGCTGAGTAAACGCGCCCTTAGTCAGAGTAGTTAACTATCAGCTATACGTACCTCCATCTTGTTTAACAGTCGAATCGACTGTCTTTTGGGTCATCGCCGTATAACGCAAGCCCAACAGAACGCCATTTAACAAATTTCTAGTAAATAACGACGTAGAATCATAGTTCGTCATGTTGAAGCGCAAGATGGTTTCCTACAAAGCTCGGATATTATCGGTACATCGAACGATCCTTCGGCACCATAGGCTAGCCCGGCCAAGTTCAAATACCCTACCATCGCATTTCCGCCCAAGATGAAAAAAACTAAGTGAACAATTCTCTTAATCGCCGCTAAAATTTCCAATGCTACTAAAATTCCAGAAATGAACTGTGCAGGCTGTCGCAACCGCAGTATGTTAAAAACTAAATGCGGTACCTAAATTAAACATAAATATTAGAAAATAAGTTTTTAAGGATTGTCGTAAACTAAAGTTGTGATATTTTTAGTGATTGACCACTAGCGATATTCACGTTCCGAGAAAATAAAATTTGAACATTAAACTTATAACCTTACGAAAAGCTAAATAACCCCCCGTCCCCCCCCCCCAAAAAAAAATATGGTTTTAGCCATAAAAGATCTCAGTTAATTAAAAAAAAGTGTTGTACCACGAAGAATAAATGTTACTGCACCAGATTAACCAGATTTGGAATATTTTTGGAGTAAGTGCCCCCTTAAAATGACAATTCTCCTAATGACTGTTCTGAAAGTATGTAGAAAGTCGAAGTTGATTTATTTTGAAAGGGTCACGATGAGAAACGAGAGGAAAGAGGGTGGAATACGCCTCCAAGTCTCTGATGAAGGCGACATCCACCCACCAATATTGCCACCGGCCCAGTAAATCCGCCACTGGGCAGTAATGGCGAAATGTTAAGGCTGTGGAAATGGCTTAATATACTTCCGAAGTGGATTTTACGACTTAACTCCGTTCGAAAACGTAGTCCATTAAGAGTGGAAGGGTTTACCAAAAGGTATGGGAAAGAAAAAAACAAGATTGGTCGAGCTGAAAGAGTGATTGGTTTATTTACGTAGAAGGCCTTTCGCTCCACAAAGGCCTCTCCCCACATCTTCAGCACAAATAAACAGATTAAACAAAATTGCACCGTTTCACAGAAATGAGAAACTCAACACCTCCCCCCCCCCCCCTGGGCCCCCACAACTGTCGGTTGTGTTCAGTTTCGTCCTTTTCATTAATTGATTGGTTTGACAATTTTTAAAAGTCTCTAGTCTCCTCTTGTGCCTGTTTTGTCGGTCTTGGCATCCGTATCACGCTGGTAAGTTGGATTTGTTTGTGAGTAGAAAACAGGGCTTTTCGGTTCCTCATTTCTATGCAACGGTGCAAATATTTCTTTATCTGTTTTTTTTTTTTTTAGCTGAACATATTCTCAGTTTGATAACGAAAGGCCTACTACGTAAATAAACCGATCACTCTTCAACAACTGCTTCAAGATTGGTACCGTAAAAAAATAAAATGCAGAAAGATAAA
>JAHWFP010212801.1:2156-22521 GCA_023313725.1 Lithobius niger | reverse complement strand
CCCTTTTTGTAAACTTGGCGGCTTCTCTTACCAGTTTTGGTTTTGGGTGGATAATATATAACAGGAAAAGAACTTGCAAAAATTAAAATATTGAAAAAAAAAAGTTCACAGTTTAAAGGAAGACGAAACGGACACAAAAACTTTGAAAAAAAATCTAGTTAACTATATAAACCAAATTAGCATGAAGCAAATCAGTACGACCATAATAGGAATATTGAAAAGTTTAAAGCTTATAGCACACTACTCAGTTCCGTCACGTCGCGTCGCAGGCCGTCAAATTTCTGTTTGAATTAAAAGTATGTAAATTACAGAAGCCGCGTATACTGCTCCGTCCCGCTCCGTGACGACCCGTCGGCTGACGAACGGAACTGTCGAGGCATAATGCTTTCAGTTTTAAAAACTAATCGCATCATAGAAGTGTGAGCCCCTGCCGTCAGATGACGGCCATCTTCGTCCGTCGCGCGCCGGCGCACAACACCTTTCCCCTACTATATACAGATGCGAATCTATTTCAGTTGCCTTCTGGACTTGAATGTCATCATGCCCAAGCGTAAAAAATTAATACCTAATTTAATACGACTTTCTGTTTAATTACCTACTTAAGGTCACTACAAGTCCTTCTCCGTTTGCATTGCCAATTTGGGCGCAATCAAATTTAAAAGCTCAGCGGAGCCGACTGAAGAAAAATGAAGACTTAAAGGATGTAATGCATGGACTAGCCTATGATTTGTAAAATTAAAATTTGCATGATACATGCATTAAAAATGCACAGATTGCCGGCGCAAAACAAAGATAAGATTAAAGGAACAAAGAACAGGAAGTGACGAACTCTCACTTATTCAATATAAACTAGCGTTTGATCAAATTGAAAGCTTTGCTCGCCTCTTTAATTTGTATTTTTTTTCCATAAAACAAAGATGGACAGTTCCGTAGACTCGGATCAGTATCACAAAATCGATGTACTGATTATTTCGACGCAAACTAATTGCAATTCAAAGTTTGTTGATCACATTCCGCAGCACGTCTGCATTTCATCTATATCATTAAAAAAATCCGACTTGTTTGTTTGCATGTTTGTTCGCCTACTCCTCCAGAAGTAAACCCTTATAAGGTACGAATAAATGAAAGATTGAGAGAGAGAAAGGCGTTGAAAAGGTTTACTACGTGGAAATCGTTCGCTTTGCTCGCTCAATCCACGCACCTCCGTGCTTTCGAATCGCGAATGTTACAACTTACATACACGTGTGCCTTTTCCATACGTCCAGCTAGTTGAAGGCAACCAATTTTAAGATCAATGTGTATAGTGTTACTCACGCTAAGTATGATGTAAAAGATGTCATCCTTTTAGATTGTTTGGTAACAATGTTTGTTCTTGATCTGTTTGATTAAACAATAACAGTTCGTCATATCAGTTTTTCGCGTATTTGATTAGATTGCCTGATTCATTTGCCTGATTAGTTTGCCTGATCGAACTTTGACGTCATTCTTGCAGTATTTTGCGTTTTCAGGGTCAAAATACTTTAACGTCATATTTGCAGTTTTTTCGCGTTTTTTAGAGTAAAAAAAACTTTGACGTCGTTTTTTTCCCAGTTTTTTCTCCGCTTAATTGAGGGCCATAACATCAAGTTACAGCGATGAAAATAGGCCTAACGGAAGCGCAATTCAGTTATCTTTATTTGGCGCTACTCTCATCTTTGTAAGTGCCTTAGTTCAAGAGGAGTAAAGGTGCACGCACACAAACACACAAACACACACGCACGCACATCGTAGCCTTTTAATGACACTAGCCATAACGTTCGCTTCGCTCACTCCGATCCATTATTGGCGTCGATCCATGCTTCATGCAATTTCTTTGATTCCAAGAGCATCACAAAATCGATGTACTGATTATTTCGATGCAAATTAATTGCAATTGTTGCTCATAGTTTGTTCATCACATTCCTCAGCACGTCTGCATTTCGTCGACATCATTCCAAACATACGATTTGTTTGTTTGCACGTTTGTACGTCTTCTCCTCCAGAAGTAATCCCCTACGAAGGTGAGAGGTGAAAGATAGAGAGAACAAAGCGAGACACACATTGAGAAAGTTTAGTGGAAATCTCTCGCTTTGCATAATCCATGAACCTCCGTGCTTCAGAAACACGAGTGTTTGACATTCTTTTAAAACCAGATCTATGGGTCTGATTTTTCCACGCATCCAGGTCTATTTTAAGAACTACACAGTATGACGTAAAATACGTCGTCCTTTTAGGTTATTTTCTGCCGTGCATCCTTTTCCAGATCATCTCAATACGTAACTAATAGCTTTAAGACGGTTTGCTTGTCCGAATTAACTCGTTACAGTTCGTTCATCACATTCCTCAGATAGCACGAACAAACTATGACGTCATAAGAATAAACTATAACGCAATTTTTGCAGTGCTTTTCGAGTATTTAGGGTCATAAAATCAAGGTACATCGACGAAAATAGGCCTAACGGAAGCGCAATTGAATTATCTTTCACTTAGTTTTTACTCCCATTTTTGTAGGTGCCTTAGTTAAAGACGAGTAGGGGTACAAACACACACACGTACATCGTACGTTTTTAATGATGTAGAATATGGATAAGCATGAGTTGATAAGGAGTTCCTTAGGAACTTTACGTACTCCTGGTATGGGTTAGTTTGGTTTGATCAGATTTTTATTTTTTTTGTATTTTCATCAGAGGTGTTTTCCTAATGTATTTGGATTTTTTCACGTTTGGATTAGCGCTTGTCGGGTGAGGGTACATACGGAGTTTTGTACCGTTTGCCTGATTCAATAAACCAATATTCTTATCTTATTTATATTTTATTAATTTATTTTTTTATTTTCCTTTTTTTTTTAACTTTACGATTAGAAATATGACCCTTTTGATTATTCACTTGGTTGATGATGCGCTGCAGTGGTTTCGTTTTCGTTTGTTGGGTTACTCCTGGTGGGGAAAACGTGAGGCTTGTGTGTGTGTGTTGTTGCATAGCAACCAGTTTTCAATAGGAAGCCGTTCGAATGCAGCTGAAGGAAGGGCGCTCGTGTCTGTA
Source organism: Lithobius niger (assembly GCA_023313725.1). Taxonomy (NCBI): domain Eukaryota; kingdom Metazoa; phylum Arthropoda; class Chilopoda; order Lithobiomorpha; family Lithobiidae; genus Lithobius; species Lithobius niger. The sequence goes on along the minus strand of JAHWFP010212801.1, from coordinate 19,461 downwards.
TAGATTATTGCTAGGCAGCCGACAGCTTGCTTAATTTATTTTTTCAACCTGTTCTTGGTAGGATTTTCTTATTAAATAATTACTTATTTGATAAAAACAACTCTAAAAAAAAAACACGAAATAGCGATCAACAACACGAAAAGACGTTTGACTGTGAACGTAGGAAAATTGTCGGCTACAGTGCTTCTATGATATCTATAATTTGTGCGTTTTAACACGAAACTCCTTATTAGATTTAATTTCTGGAAATTTGCTGGAAAGGAGTTGAGTGCCAAAACGCACAAATTACCGATTTCATAAAAGCACGAGTGGCATTTAAAGACGGGTTGTCAACAAATGCAAGTGCGCAGAATGTTCTCTTTATAGTGCTTGCTCGTAACATAGTTCTTGAGCAATACCTTTTAACACAACAAACAAGCCACGTGCCTCCGGAATTATTGAGTAAATATTTGGGACGTCCTTGTGCGCCTTGGAAGCAGGCTGTAAAGATTAACGATACTGCCTCCACTAGATGGCGCCACGGTAGAATGTAAAGAAGATATTGTGGCGGCATCTAGTGGCAGCAATATCGTTAATCTTTACAGCTTGCTTCCAGGTGCACGAAGACGTACCAAATTTATATACACCTCGTTTTGCTCAATGATTACGGAGGCACGTGGCTTGTTTGTTGTGTTAAAAGATATTGCTTTGTGCATTGCTTTGCTAGTTGCGTGCAAACACTGGCGAGAACACGATGGCGCTACATGCTGCACAGTTTCATTTGACGGCAACCTGCCTTTAATTCGGTATGAGAATTTTTTTCTTCTGCAAAACGATTTTCCCAAGTAATTTCGACTTGCGGTTTCGATTTCGTTTTACGATTTCGATATTTGATTTCCGAGTAATTTCGATTTGCGATGTTTAGTTTCACAATGTTAACGATGTTCACGAAGCCTTTTTCCTCTTGGCGCAGCGATGTTAGCCTCTCCATCGTATTTCATTATGCTGCCTATAATTTTGTTTGCCGAGGCGTTGGTATTTCGTATTAAGTAGGCCTAAACCTCGTTTTTATGCCGCTCATAAACGAAGTTAAACGCACAACTCCGAATCGTGCCGAGGACCAGCTTCGTGTATCCGTAAAAAGGCCGACAATTCGTGAAGGTGAGTGATGTCACTGCCCTAACATAGACACAATGAGAATGAAAGCAAATCTCTTCATCTAAGTGAGATGTAAAATTACTGTATAGATCTGCAGTGTGTGACTATTCCCGATGAGGCAAGACTAAACTGAACCACCGAAGAGTTTAAAATTTAGATTAAAAACAGATTTACAAAAAAAGAGACAGACAGAGAACCCAGCCAGTTGGGTCCGGTTCTACGCAGTACAGCTGGTCACGTGACGTAAAGCCTGAGGCAAGGTCTATTGTTCTCGACCAGTAAAAGTGTAGGTCCGAGGACAGCAGATAGTCAGTTCGTGTTGGAGAGGCAGCCGAAAAGATCGTCTCTCTAAATACTGTGCTAGGGCTGATCAGGCTGCAAAACCTGGTTCAGTGCCTAATATGAGAACTCTATGTGCAGAACTCCTAGCTGCACCGTAAGGAGTGAATTGTGCTTGAGCTTTTGACTTGAAAATAATCATTGACTCCCTGAGTCACACCCGCAAGTGCATGTCGGTATAGCAGTATAGGACGGCGCCAGCCCACCGCAGACCGACAAGAAAAAGCCTCACAAGGTGTACATTAATTTATGATACAGTTCCCTGAACAGCTATTAGAATGATGAACGATACCGAGCTAACGTCAGATTTATATGGTCTCTGAAATTCAACATCCCCAAATCTAATCGCCCAGTTTCCTTGCTTTCGAACTTAAATCGACAAATAAAGCACGAAATGCACGTGAAAAATCCAAAATGAATCAGTCAACGGGCTCAAATGTGATCGTGGAGAGCAGACAGACAGACCAACACAATCACAGGAGTGATCAGTGTCTTTGTGCTGCGTCGTGCAACGCGTAACTAAAAAAAATGGCCAAGTACACCGATAATTCATTTTAAAGCACATAAAGAGTTTAAGAAAACTCTAATGATTGCCACTGGAGGTTGAGTTAGTTAGGTTTAAATAAAGGGACGAAGCTAAGTAATACCAACTGACATGGGATTGGGCAATTTCGGCATTCTCCGATCCGACCCAGAGCAAATATTAGGAACACCGATCCAATCCAATCCGACAGGAACAAGGTTTGCTAAGAAGTAATCTTAAACAATTTGTACCAAGAAGAATTTACCTTACTGCCTTGAATGTTAGACATTATCTAGAACCATTGTAGCGACATAGTTTTGAACTGTATGTGTTTATATAGCGGTGGTTGCGTCCATCCATGGCCTCGCCTGACCGGATGGAACGACGGTGCAAGGGCATCAGCTCCAGTAGCAACTCCATCACGGCTGTGAACTAATGCTGCTCTAGTTGCCATACTTATTTCCACGCTTTACCTTAATTTCCAGACATGCCCTCTATTTCATGTATGACGCCATTTTTATTTCGTTTCTGAATATTGTATTCATTCTTTTAAGCTCAGCCCAGTTAGCCTGACCGCGATTTTCTACAATTTTATTTTAAAAACTTAGTTTTGTTTTCTTCTTTCACGCGTGTTCAAATCTAAGTTTGTGAAAGCCAGTATTGAGTTTTGGCCAGGGGTGGCACCACAGGGGACAGAGTGGGGGGGGGGGGGGGGGAGAAGCTCAAAATAGTTTGCCGTCTTGTATGTTTGCCAGTAGGCCTACTGTTGCTACCTCCACAATTTAAGAGCTACCTTAGTTAATGCAGAAACGTCAACTAAATATGTACAAAACAAAACTTGTTAAGGATTCTGGCTAAGTTTTTGTCGTTTGAATTCGTGATACCCGGCAATGTACTGAAAATTGATTTGCTGCGTTAGACCGTCAACGCCATCATTTAACAGGCATCTTTGTTATGAGACACGTTTGGGATGTCAACGCCTTACCACCAGTTATCTCTAAAAGGGGAAGGCCCGATTTTAAAAACCCAACGCACAATGCAAAGATTGTGAGGGGTCACACGGACCTCAAATAAACGGAACAATAGCAGCCCAGTGGTTAGAGTCCCGGCCTCCCAACCAACAGGAAATGAAACATTACACACCACAGGGAGAACCCTGGGTGCAACCGACACCAGCGCAAGCCATTCGGACACCAACACCACCATAACCACATAATAACCAAGCCACAGGCAATTACACAGGCTCAGCAGACCGCGGGGTGACCAGACACCGCCAGCGGAGAGAGCCAGCAAACAAATAGGACAAAGCCGGGGCCCCAGAGAGGCCAAGAGGACGCCAAGCAGGAACTGCAAGGCGCCACAACACAAGCGAGGGTCCACCACACAGCAGGCCAAAAACCCGAACACACAGGCGAGCCGCTACAGCACGAGGTCACGTACCGTCAAGACAGGCCACCCACACCACTGACCCGGCAGACAGGGGATTCATCAAAACCAGACCGACCCAGCCCCAAAGTGCAAACCTGGATTAAGAAGGCGGCATTATTTCCCCTGATCCAGATGAGGCTGGTGTCCACGGAGTCACAGACACCAAAACACCCATCACCATCGCTACAGTACCCGCGAGTTGCCTGCATACGGAAATCCATGTGAAACCAAAAGAAGGCGACACACGGGGCAGAGCCAAGGCGGAGGAAAAGCCAACAGAACTGCCGGATCGCACCTGCAGGAACCCAGTCCCGCGAAAGCAACCCCCGTCGCAGTGCCGCGGTCCCAACGTCGAGACAACACCAGACCGCCCAGGCAGCCACATCCAGCACATCCGACCTCGACGTGCCAGCCCAAGGCGAAGAAGCCTAGGGCCAACCACCCAAAGGGAGGTCCCAGAGGGGGCACCCAGCCAGAGGCTTCAGCGCCGAATGGGCACATCCCAAGACCCAGGCGAGGTCAGAGCGGCCTAGAGTCCCCACGAGACAAACAACGCCAGCAACACATGGCCCTCAGGGGCAGGGAAGACAACGGGAGTGCAGCTACAGCCCCCAACTCCACCACCGAGAGCAGCCACCGGAAGCGCGAGCGCCTCCCGCAACCACCCCCAGCCCAAAGCCAATTGGTCACAGAGAGAGGTCCCCCGAGACCACCCGTCTCGACACCGAATCAACAGTGTCTCACGGGACGCCACACACGGCAAACACCTATATCTTAGTCAGGCCCATACAGGGTATTCCGCAGACAGGGTCCACCCCAGAACGGGCCACTCAAGCCGGCGTGCCACAACAAGGTCCAGGTCAGTTAGCACCGCCACTCAACAGGAGGCCAACTCAAAATCAGCGTCTAACCACTATACAGGACTTAAAAAATTCACTGTGCTCACAAATGGCCGTGTACCTTTGAGGGCCAACTGCGTGTTTTTGCTATGGGTATAGCAGAAACGTCAGCGAAATTTGTACAGAGCAAAACTTGTTAAGTCTTCCGTCCAAGTTTTCGTCAGCTGAAGTCTGATAACAATTAACTCCATAAAAACCGAGCAAAGAACCAAAATTGAAGACTAAGTTGGCGGTTTGATTTTCTCGTAGCCCTTTTCCTCTTAGCCCATCGCCACCGTGATTTAAAACCAATTCTCAGTTAATTCAGGAACGTCAGCTAAATCTTTCACCATTTGAAAAATAAGCAAGAATATTTTTCAAACGTAAATTATTCAGTGTTAGTTAACGTTAATTTAATAATTAAAAAAAAATTCAAATTCATCTGTTAATTTAATTTGTAAATAAAATGTATTTAAAGAAATATAATTTTGGTCGCAATTAGTTTTTACGAGCGCTCATGCTAAAGAATGTTTACGAAAAACATCCGAAATTTGCTGAACAATGTGGTTCAAAAGCGGGCGATCCGAAAATAGGCCCTCATAGCGTAAAATGCTTCAGCTTCCGGGGCTCAGCCCCGAATCCCGCTGGGGGAGCTTACAGCACTCCCCCAGTCCCCCTAGCTGGTTTCGCCGGGCTACTGCTACAGTACAATGAATTTGAAAAAAAAATGTTCATTTATCTCCCCCCCCCCCCGCGGGGGGGGGGGGGTGCCCCCCCCCCCCCCCCCAATCTGGATTTGGCTGGCGCCACTACTGGTTTTGGCAACATAGTGTAGTGCAGGCGAGCAAATAGCACCAATTCAGCAATGAACATGAACATCAGAATAACTTACAGCCCTGGCTTCGTCTTTATTCCGTCATCAACGTTGGCGGTATCCAGGTAAATTATAGGGATCAGCACGTAATCCACGCACGTTTAGACACTACAGCGTACCCGAGTTATCCAAAATTTAGCCGAGCAAAGTAGTACTTAGAAACAATCTTATCAGCATGGGAAGTGTTTCACCTTTCCTACTACTACTTCTTTTATTGAGCCTAAGGAGGTCTACGTACCATCTGCTCACTCACTTAACTAGGACTTAACCTAACTTAACCTAACTTACTCTCCTAAGCCAAAAGCCAAAACATCACTCCCAACCTCCTAAACACCCATATACAAGTCCCTTTCCGATAATGATGTAAACAATACTGATGAATCTAGACACAAGTTAGTGTGTCGCCGCCAAGTAATAGTATATCACCCTATTGTAGACATCCGATTATTAAAAGATTGATGGTTAAGCAGAGTAGTTTGAGCACATGGTGTAACAGGCCGGTAAGCTCTAATAAATATCAAATATCGTTAACGATAAAAAGGCAGCCTCACTAGCATACATGTGTCTGTTAACTGCAAGCAACTAAAAGCATATTTTGTCATGTTGAGGCTAAATCCCAATTCGACCGAAATCTTCTAAATTGTGGAAAATATAAGGGAAAAGGTGCAAGGATAAAGAAAAGCTAAAAGTTAATGGATGAGTGTCCACCATTCATAGAGAGAAAAAGATGCATGAATAACGTTGTTTTTATGATAATGTCTAGCTAAGCAGTTTCCCTGTTAAATCCAATAGACTTATTTTAGGCATTGCTAGCTTTAAATTAGGCAGGCCTACGCGGCTGAACTTTTACACGCGAATGAATGGTGAACTGAACATGGTCCTTTTATTGGTTTGGGGCTTGTAGGGGTCAAGACAAATGCGTGGGAGGGTTTTGAAATTCGCAACTAGGGAATTTAAATTTCGTTTCTTTTCCATGTTGTAACCAAAGATTTAAAGCAACAATGGCTTGGCCAATCAACACTGGTCCGTTTCTTTTCCATGTTGCAACCAAAGATTTAAAGCAACAATGGCTTGGCCAATCAACACTGGTCCGTTTCTTTTCCATGTTGCAACCAAAGATTTAAAGCAACAATGGCTTGGACAATCAACACTGGTCCGTTTCTTTCCATGTTGCAACCAAAGATTTAAAGCAACAATGGCTTGGACAATCAACACTGGTCCGTTTCTTTTCCATGTTGCAACCAAAGATTTAAAGCAACAATGGCTTGGACAATCAACACTGGTCCGTTTCTTTCCATGTTGCAACCAAAGATTTCAAGCGACAATGGCTTGGACAATCAACACTGGTCCTTAGATTTATTGTAAAACCCTGGACGAACTAAAAGCTGAACTGTAACGAAGGACAAAATAAGCAGACAATTACGTTGCCGTGGTTTGCGTAAGAATAAAGGGATGTAGATTTGATTTGATTTTTTTATTGAGCATTAACGCTCCGACAACCATGCGCTGACAGTTACAGTACTTAACCTATTTAAGCTAACTTACTACAAACCACTCAGACTACCAAAGTCACGCTACCAAAACAAAAGATCCCTTGGGCTCTAACACATACTCACGGATAGAAACGCAAAAGGAACAAACACCACAATACAGAAGCAGAACCATCACTTGAAACCACCAGTGGCCTTACAAAAACCAAGAGTCCTGAATAACGAATGACTAACGTGTTTCCACATGAGGAGGGGACCCCAAGGACTACTCGTAGAGAGTCATCCACACTGTCGAGACCAAACATCACTGCACTACCCAGAGTGGGCACGTTAAAAAAAAAGGGACGAACCGTTTATTCAGTAACACCACAGGCACAGACAGGAGTGCGAGGCCACCCAAGACGAAATAAATGAGCCCTAAGCTGAGCATGCCCATTCCGACGTCCCGGCAACAAGAACAATTCATAGACCTTGGCGGCAGCGTAGAAGGGTGCACACGAGCACACGGGGTTTATGTTAAAAACCAAAAAAAAAAAAAACCAAAATGCTCTGCGGTCTGATGTTTTAGTAACAGTCAACTTCAAGGATTTCTGCACGACAAAACGTGAACGAAGAAAGCAAACGAAAGAATTCTCAATCTCGCTGATATAACGGCAAATTATTTATCGACATAAAATTCCTCAACATAAAAGGTAGAGATGAAGATAAGACGGTCTGATATTTGGTATACGCTCACAGTTCTAACTTACACGTGTCTATTAACTGCAAGCAACTGCAAGCAGATCTTATCATGCCAACAATAAACCCCATTGCGGCCGAAATCTTTCCAAATTGGGGAAAATGTAAGGCAAAAGTACAGGTCTAAACAAAACAACTGAAGGGATGCGCTGATTGAATGAGCAATTCCAGCTTCATTGCGTGATTAATATTAACCTTTGGATGAGGGAGCAGACAGAGTGAGCGAAGCGAACGAAATTCAGCGTTTGTTAGCCAGTGTGCACAAAAATGGGACTGAAGAAACTTAGGCATGTGAACCATGCTTATACAATAAACCAAACCGTGTCAGTTTTGTTGATGTGACGGTTTACAGGACAATGGCATATGTGCAAATTTTCATTCTGAAAATTTATAGACATAAAAGTCCTCCAGAAAAAAAAAGGAGAGATGAAGATAAGACGGTGTGACTTTTTGTACGTATATAGTCCTATGAATAGTTGTGATATCCACCCAAAACCAAACTGGTATAAGAGAAGCCGCCAAGTTTCCAAAAAGGTCGGCCTATTAACAGTGATATCATTCCACCAGGGAAAGGCCATCAAGGTTAATCCTACTAGCCAAGTTAATCGCACCGAATAATACTTTGGACGTTAAATGAAAACTTTTTTCATAGATTGTTACCGCGAGTAGCAATGTTCTAGTTTTCATTTAACTTTCGAACTATTAGTCGGTGCAATTAACTCCGGTAAATAGGTTTAACTTGGCGGCCTTTTCCTGGTTGACTGATATCACTACCTTCAAAGGCCGACCCTTTTTGTAAAATTGGCGGCGTCTCTTATACAGGGTGGTCCACAAAAAACTGACGACCCAACATTTTCTAAGTCCAACCTTTCTAGTTAGTACCCCTTAGAACCAGGATAGGACAGAAATAAAAACTAATGAAACGGGAAGATTTCTGTCCTCTCCTGGTTCTCAGGCGTGCTAACTAGAAAAGTTGGACTTAGAAAATGTTGGGGCGTTAGTTTTTGGTGGACCACCCTGTACCAGTTTTGGCTTTGGGTGGATAGTTATAGCAGCGTTACCTTTCCTTCAGGCGCTAGGGCCTTTATAAAAATGGTAAGTTTACACGCCAGATAGCGCCACATGTTATTGGGCCTATATTTTCATGCCGTACTTTTGTTTCTGGTATATTATGTTAGTGTGTATTTACTAATCATTCCTTAGCGGAAGCCAAACTAAGGCATGGAGTATATTAGAGAATCATAAGGTGAACCTCTTGCACCTCCTATGTACAACCTGTTGAATTAGTAGTTGTGTCTTTAGTATGGTCTGCATTCCCAACCAGGGACGTAGAGGTTTGGGTTAGGGGAAAGCGACTAGCTGCGGTTGCTGAACGAGCCCTTGCCACAAAGCCTGTGACGCGACTGACGTCATCCATCGTAGGGCTCGTCTTCCATCTTATTTCTCGCAGTGGCTTCCCTTACCTTCCCACCTGCTGTAATGAGAAACGCGCCTAATACAGTGGAAGCATCCATCGCGAAGGTGCAATCAAATTTCAATTTATACACACGATTGAACAGATGAGGGTACAGCGCAGGCAAACCGAACGTTTTATTAAAGCTTTTTTATTGTATTGGATTATAGTATTTAAATCAAGTGGCATGTTATCGTTAATTAACAAAGCGAATGAACGTTGAGCATTTCTTGCCGGCGTGAAACTCGGTGAAGATGGCGGGTGCGAGCAGCCGTCCTTGCGCATGCGCCGATTCTCTTTGGCGCTTGGCATGTTGGGATGCACACGAGACAGACCTTGAACAGAGCCACCTGCAGCAGAGGCCGTATCAGCACAAACCAAATAAGGCGACTAAAATCAAGGGCAGAGAACGTATGCCAGGTGCTGTCATCTCTACACCATGCGGCAAAATTACAAACTGACCGACAAGGTTCCCAAATTCTGTCAACTGATGATGCCACTTGACAAACTTGCCTCGTCGCTATTAGTGTCACCTTTTTCCAGAGCATTGCGGTGGGCAAATCTGATCCGGTGTTTATTGCAAAGGAGGATCTGCATTGAAGCCTGTAGTCGTTGGTACCCCTAACCCAAAACTTGACATCTCTTTCCCAACCATCCTCTAAGCCCATCCACCTCGTGGTAATGATATCGATACTGCCCTAAATATTGGCAGGATTACTCAAAGAACAGGAAAAAAAAAAGAATTCTAGCTCAATCTATGATGTTTGAGATTGATCAAATCAGGCACTTAAACTTGCCTCTTTATTTGCAGCAAACATTAGCGTGCACACGGAGGGATGGGGGAGGGGGAGAAAGGAGGCCATTTTTTTTAAATACAAACATTTTAGCAAAACATTTTTTCTCTGACTTTCACAGTAAAACAAACCAAGCGACCAATATCAGCATTTTTTTGCCAATTCTACAAAAAACAAAAAAACAAAAAAAACATTGCTTTCGCCCAAGGTTTGCACATGCCATTGCTGTCTCGAGGGTCTGTGCACACCCGTATATTGAAGTAAAAATTGGATCGTCTAACGATAATATCTATTGACTGCGAGTCAGCAAAGCTGTAGTTGACCACGTAGTTACACTTTAATAAAGTACTTTTTGTGTGCTTAATCAGTGCTTGTGGCTCTTAGTTCACCACCAAGAAAGACTGAGCAACACCTTAAGCTGTGACGCATGAGTTGGTAATCTCCATCATGAAGGTCCTAGATTCCAGTCCCAGGCAGATTTCTTTGATTTTCCTTCAGATGTATGAAGATTTGTAACTAATTCATATATAAGGATAGCTCATTGTCAAGACGGTATGGAGTTCCGTTAAGAACAAAGGCTGTTGCACACTTTAGGCTTTGTCACAACCTATGACTGATTACAGTGCCCAACTCACCCAACTTCTGTACCACCTTATAAATAATTTTGAAAGTATTAGGTGATGGTAACCCAGTCGCGAAACGCGCGGGTATACAAAGCGAAGAAGGCTGCATGCAGCCTCGAACCAGCATGCAGCCTTCTTAGCTCTGTATACCCGCGCATTTGGCGACTGCGCTACCAGCACGTGAAAAATAAGTTAGATCTTTTAAAATTCTTTATAAGGGAGTACAGAAGTGGGGCGAGTTGGGAACTGTAATCGGATCGGTCATAGGTTGTGACGGAGCCTAAACTGTACAACAGCCTTTGTTCTTAACGGAACTCTATACCGTCTTGACAATGGGCTATCCTTACGTCTGAATTGGTTACAAATCTTCATAAACCTGAAGGAAAATCAAAGAAATCTGCCTGAGACCTGAAGCTAGGACCTTCATATATGAGGAAGATTATTGGTTCATGCGTAACAGCTTAAGATGCCACTCAGTCTTTCTTGGTGGTGAGCTAAGAGCCACAAGCACTGATTAAGCAAAAACATAAAGCACTTTGTTAAAGCGTAACTACACGGCCAACTACTGCATGGTGACTTGCACTCAACAGATATTATCGCATTATCACCATTAACGTGGTGGGACTTTGATACTTTTAATATCGACATCGTCTAGCCGCCATCACAATTGATCTCGCCCTGACAAACTAATAGGCCTTCCTTTCTGACTCACATAGAAGTCGGGTATTGGACTGGACCATTCGTTGTTCGGTGTGTCTTTAATCTGAAGTAAGACACGGCCAAGTCTGGGTAGAGGATCAATGCTTGGCGCTGCTGCTTTAAGAATAAGAAGACTTTTTACCTGAAATGGATGGATGGGAGTGACCAACCATTTGACCAACCACTAAAAGACTCCTTCAATATTTAAGCCGGATGAGGATCGCGGGCGCAGGCGCAGAGGAACTTCTTACTATTAGAAAAAAAGATAGCCTGGAAGTCAAGTAGAGAAGGGTGCCTGCCTGCCCTCGTGTTACCCGTGGCAACCGCAGATTTGGCGCCAGTCTTGGGTGTCGCGACTTCCGTCGAGCCATTAGAACGAATGAAGCAATAAGCTGCAGAAATGGACGAGATAATGATCAGACGGAAACTAGCCAATGGAAACCGACACCTTCAAAGACTCAATGCGCTGACGAAAAAGAGATCAAAACACGAATCCTCCGTCTGTTGTCGGCAAAATAGAAAGGTGCAATCAATTCTAAAAGCCGAGTAGTACCAAATAACCACCAAGTTTTTTTTTTGTTTTTTCCTCCCCATTAATGGAATTAGGAAGTTCCTGTGTTGCATGCGTCAAGTTTTTGGTTAAGGAAAATGTAAGCACTGGAACGAAGTACGTTGAACAAGAGAAGCCTAAAGTGCACAATGTCAATGTCAACGCTACCCGACGTTTCGAGCTGACTGCGGCACCATTATCACGGGAATAAAAAACTGAATACACTTAAACTTGCATAAAGGTGCAAACAGACAGACAGCAGAATGCAAACTTTAAAAATTAAAAAAAGTAGGAAGAGGAGAATGACCTCTCTGTGCTGAAAGTGCAAGAAGAAGTGGCGACTATTGAGTATTGAGTGTAGTCAGGGTTTTATTCAATTTCCACTGAATTTCGTCAACAAGGTACCATAAAATTAACTGTTTGACACCCTCACCACCAGGGGAAACCGTACATACCCCTGTCTGCACTCTATATAGCCACCACTTCTTCCGGTCACACTCCTCTTCCTCCTTTTTTTAATTTTTAATTTTTTTTTATTTCTCCTTTTTAAAACTTGTTCGAATTGTTGTTTTGACTGTTGAGTTTTTCCTGCATTCGGCTGTCTCTTTGCACCTTCATGCAATTTTAAGTGTATTGTGTTTTTTATTCGCTTGATAATGACCTGGAATCATCTCGAAACGTCGAGTAGTGTTGACATTGACATTGTGCACTTTGGGCTTATCTTGTTCAACATACTCACGTTTTGGTTAACATAAAAAAACTGTAGTTTTAAATATGCTGATCTAACCAATGAACGAAAAGGCCTGTTTGAGTGTGCGTTAGTTTATTTTATTAGTTTAAGAATTAGTCTACTTACTTAAAATCATGAGGCTTCTTACCAAGATTGGTGGAACGTTAGTATATGATAAGGTTGGTCACTCCCAAGCTCATTACGTGACGTCACAGGAGGCACGCACACTGGAGCATTTCCGGTGTGACTTGTGCGCATGTGCGTAAGCTGTTGATCTGTATTGTGGCGTCAGCGGAGGCCGCAAAATCAGCAGCCAATGGGAAAGCAATATGCAAAAAGCTCGGAGTAGACCCCCCTGCTTCTTACTATTTTAGCCAGTGCTAACTGTGTACCAACCGCCTGGTTACCAACGATTTGCTTCTTTGGCTTCAGATACACCACGTGGCCTTGAAGCCCTCAAGTGGATTTACAGCTGTACTCAAATAACAAACGACGAGGTGGTTGACAAAGAAGAGCGAATACGTTTTTTTTGAGCGAAAAAGTTACTGATGACGTCACGATCACTGGTGCGTTGATAAAGCAGACAGGCTGCTCTATGAATCGGTCATTCTAATTGTTGGTGGCTGCAAATGAAATTCGCGCATGTGTGCACATGTCGCCGTGCAGTTTGTTTTTTCGCCATTCGGTTAACTACCAACCGCTTTTTCTTCGTACTACAGTATTTGTTACACCACACGAAAGCGGCCAATCACCGCTCAGAACGCATTTTGGACCCTGTGAATCTACATATTCATTATTTTTTGTCTGTGGGTGGTCTTAGGCCTACAGTAGAACGATCTGAATCACGTTTTTCTATGCGATCATACAGGCAACTTGTATCCCATCTTTCAATGCTGGAATTGTAATGGAACTAAATAAAGATGTTTAGCATTCAGGTTGGGTATTCATGAATGTTCACTGTCGTGGTAAGAACGTCACGATCCTAGAGAGAGAAAAAACACTTAAGCGGCCTAATGTAAAGGAGGTTTCTGTAAATATTCACAAGATGACCATGTGAGATCGTGACGAAACAAAACATGTAGTTGAGGAGCCACCATGCATGCTGTATGCACATTCATGTCCCCGCAGTTTCTCTTCGGGACCCTGTTTACGTACATTAGGAGTGTAAAAAAAAAAACGTTGGTCACATGGTCCAAATGTGGTCCCTTTGGCCGCCATCTTGGAAAATGGCGTCTCTAAAACAGCTTCTCAGAAATCGCTAAAATCAGGAAAACTAAGCATCTGAGGGAAAAAAAGTCAAGAGATAAGAAAGTTTCGTTTTGGAACGCTGAATCATTTTGGTCCTATCCAATTTTTTGATTGGCGTAACCTTTTAGGTTCTATTTATTTCGTTCTTCTTTAAATAAAACGAAATAAAGTTTTAACCAAGTAATAGTTGTTAAATAAACTTTGTATGAGTAAAAAGAACATCTATTTATTTACTGGTCAATGGGTTTAATATTAGCAGATATACAACAAATAATGTAGCTACTTTTGATGAAAAGTCAATGATCATTCTGTTTTACCGACCTGACTGACAGAAGGTGGCCGTTTCACATGGCTCGATCTCTTTCTAACTATGTGGGGAAGGCTCTTAGTAAATTTTGACACCGGACATTCATCGTATGAAATGCAGGCTACAGCAACAACAAGAAATGCGTTGATTTACAGGAGTATAACCGCATCTTTAACCTGCCTTACAACAGCCTGCCTGCCTCATAACAGCTACGCGCCGATCGCAACCACGCATTTACCAAAGTTAAGGTCAACTGAGACAGTAGCTTCGTTCCTCGCAGCAAAAAACGCAGCTACTATCTCAGTTGGCATTGCACCTAATAGACAAGCCAGCGTGAACGCATTAATTGTGTCGTCACAAACCGGAATGATTCTCGTATTTTCAAAAGACAATTTATAATTTTCTAGACTAGTGTCTTATAATTTTGCTTCGGCGATCTATTGGATTAATTAATTTTAGTTTTTATCACATTCATCTTTTAGATTTTTGATCACATGGTAATTATTAGCAAATTAGTACATGCATACACAGATGAAACACCATGGTTATTGTAAGCGCGCAAAGCATCATATATGTTCGGGACGAACGTAAATAAAGTTCCCCTATATTCAACAGAAAATCTCCTAGAAGCCACATTTTAAACCGGATTTTTACCAAGGGATTGACTAACGGTAAGGAAATAGACCTTTGGGGCCGTACTTGATGTGAAGGATCGAGAAAAATGGCGCTTGGAGGTATCTATATATATATATATATAATTACACAAGATCCGCAATGCAGTCATCGGCAGCGCAGCAGCAATCTGCACTGCAGCAGCTGCATACGATGCCATCTCCCCCATCTACCGACGGAACGGCAAATTATAAGAGTAGCAGCCAAGGTCCCCTGAGATAGTAGCTGCGCCCGGAATGGAACGGCCATCAGCGCGAATATACGATGCCATCTACCGACCGAACGGCAAATTAAATGAGGGGGGGGGGGGGGGGCGGGACGGGGGGGAGGGGAGGGGGAAGGGGAGCGAGACGACGTGGAATGAGCGAGCGAAGCAAGCGACTCCGCTAGTCTATATATATAATATGCTTAGGTTGGGCAAGCAAATTCATCATTAATATGCACGGGAGGGGAAGCAGGGATGGGGATATTTAGACCACACAATAGGGGAATCCGCGTCCGGGGGAGGGGGGGGGGGGCAGGCGGTGCGGGACGGGAGAGGGGTTACCAGGGGGGGAATGGGGGAAATCTGACCAGACTATGGCAGAATGTAAGTGGGTAGGCCGCAGGGGAGTCCGGAGGAGGAGGTAGGGGGCAGTCGGCGCCCTTTTTATTCCATACTGCCCACTACAGTATTTCGCTCAGGTATGCGGGAACTGGCTAGACCGGCGTATGTTACGCCTGGGGGACAACTAGTATCCCTTTAAAACACCCGCAGCATCAGGTTTTGTTTGCGAGCGGGAAAAAATAAACAAACACCTCAATGTGCAGAAAACAGAACCAGAAAGCCGTATTTTGACTTCGTGCTTGCCTTTGTTGTGCCTGATTTATAGAAATATTATGGTTCTCCACACGCAGTTTGCGATAAATTCACAAGTTTTCTTGTTCGATTCTGGGACGATGCACGCACTGCATATAATGCTGCAGTAACGAAAAGGGGAATATTAGGCCCAACCAAGAGATGTCAGCAAGTAAAATTGTTACCTAAGACTCACCTGAAATTATTATAGGAACATCCCGCTTGCGCCCCTCAAGTAAAAATTAAACAACCAAACGTTTTATAATAAATTTGACAGTAAAATATTAAAAGTACCTACATAAAAAACTACTGCACCTACCTAAAATCTGAAACATGGTCTAACCCAGAAATTTCTTTCTCCTTCATTTTCAAACAGACCACTTTTCAATTGGTTGAGCCATTCCAGAGTTACTGGACCCTGAACGATGAGTTTTATTGTTTTATATATTGTAATTAGGGAACAATAGCAAACAGCAAACGCCAGCCATAAGGCCTAGACTGAACAATAAAGAAATGCCAACAATGCTGGTGAGCCAACATCAGATATTAAAAAAAAAGGTATGTACAGTGTACACGCTTTACAATCAAAAACGTCAAGTGTGCCGTAAAAAAAAAGGGTTAGATGAGTGAAGTTTCATTTTACTTGTTAAAATGTACACGGATAAAAATTGATGATTTTTTGTTTCTATAATCAAATGTACAATTTCAAAAATTGCATCTGTTTAAGTGCTGTTGTGCTTAACGAATATTTTTAATTTGTTAAGCACAACAGCACTTAAACATATGCAATTCTCTCAACTGTACATTTGCTTATTTCAATTAAAAATCATCAATTTTTATCCGCGTACACTTTAACACCTAAAGTGAAACTTCAGCAATTATATACCCCTTTTTTTTTACGGCACACTTGATGGTTTTGTTTGTTATACCGCTATTAAGTCACCAATTCTTTGCTTACCGTATAACGTTTTTCATCGGCCGTCAAATTTTATTTCCTACTTTTAAATTTACAACCTTCCACACCAGCCATGTTATGTATTACTCGTTTTAGTATGGTGCTTCTGTCGTCACAAACCCTTTTTAATTGATTCTTAAAATTTTCAATACTTGATTTTTTTTATGATGGTTTGTTGAGCAAACAGATAGGTGATAAGACCTTTCTTAAAGAAGCGAGGTTGGATTTAGGGAAATGACGTCATCACGAAATTGCGTCAAATCGTCCCATTTACCATACTGTAAGTAAAGAACTCAAGCTTAGATACACAGCTCACATAGTTCGGTTACTTAGCGACTTTACTGCAGCTAACTCGAGTAGCGATAAATTTAAGTGATATATTTAGGATTTGTTAAGCGTGAATATTTCCGTCAGTGTGTGTGCAGCTTTGCGAAGGAAAAGCGATGCTTTTATTGCTCACAAATCACTACTAAGTTTTATCAAGGGTGGCCGTAAAACATAGCGATCATTTGCAAACCTAAATCACAATAATCTCGCTTCCAGCGTGCGATTCGAGGGTGCTCGTGTAAGCAAAATTTCTTCCATAAATGTCACGGTTTATATAATGCAACATGTACTGCATAATGCAGCGACTTTGCATTCTAATACATAGAAAAGATGTGCCCCCGCTTTTCTGAGAAGCCCAGTTAAAGATAACCTTTTAATTTCGAGATAAAATAACGACTTTCAAAAATAATAAGAGGAACGGAAAACAAATTGGCTCCATTAGATATAAATAAGTATTTAATGATGCAGAACTATTTCCGTAACTGGCTGTGCCGCTGTGGTGAAGGGTACCGTAACAAGCCATACCCCAACGTTACGGTATGGCTTTGACATCGAATGCTGAATTTGGTCCATTCGAATATAATGATTCTTTGCAGCGTATTCGCCGTTTGTCGACCTAATCCAAAAAACTAATTATGCTAAAAAAAAATCCCTATTAGCATTACCAACGCAATCCACCATACTAAAAAAAAAAAAAAAAAT
>JAHWFP010212800.1:24717-38267 GCA_023313725.1 Lithobius niger | reverse complement strand
CCCCCCCCCCCCCACCCCCCAAAAAAAATTGTTTACGTCTGAAGTTATTCTTCGCTTTAGGTTTTAACAAGTAATAAAATTCGTGTTCTGTGTCGTCTGCTTCCGTCTTTATGCTTGTTGCATCGTCTGCTTTTATTTTGCTATCAGCTCTAGAAGTGTAATTCGACGAATTATTAGGAAGCTAATTTCAGCCGTTTCAAACTTAATCAAGCTAAAAATGTCAGGTTGCAATACCGCGACTTAGTTTAATCAAGTCGTGGTTTGCTTACCTCTTATATAGTGGCTGGAATTGAAATTAATGCACGAAAATACAGCGAAATCGACACACGCCTTTTTCTCATTGGGGTCGCCATCTTGTAAATCCGACGCGGACAAGTAAAGCTGAAAGAGCCATCCCCTGGATTATGCGACATCACCAACTCGGACGCCAAGGAATTCCATGGCTGTACTACACGATTCGAGAAGAATTTCGTACAGTCTCTTTTCATTTTAGTGACGGTAAGTTTAAATGGGTGTCCTCTGGTATATGCATTACCCCGGACACAGAAAAAGCTTTTTGGGTCTGCATCGACTATTCCGTGTAGAATGGAGAAATTTAGGAATAGATCTGCTTGTAATCGTCTCAGTTCCAAAGAGGCTAACCCCAAACGTTCCCATCAGCATGCAAGTGCCTCATTCTTGAAATAACTTCTATTTGTTAGGAATACCTCGCAACCATTCCAAGGCTACCTTGGAATCTGTCCACAAATACGTCTTCATCTTAATTTTCTTCCAGGCAATCCGAATATTATTGGCCAGTCAATAACCTATTAAACAGGCCAATAATTCTAATCTTGGTATGCTCATAGTGCTAAGTGGAGCTATTCTAGTCCTTGCTGCCACAAAACTTATGTTCACCGTGAAGTTTTTATTTTCCACCCTCAAGTATGCCACACAACCATACGCCTTTGGTGAAGCATTGCAAAAAACGTGAAGCTGGTAATTTTCGTCATCACTGCGAGTAAAATACCATCTAGAGACTATCACTTCCTTTAAATTCGACAAATCTTGTTTCCATGCGACCCACTTCTTCTGCAAATCATCTGGTAAAACTTCATCCCAACTGAGTGTTAGTCGCCATACATCCTGCAGTAAACACTTTGCTGAAATAGACTTTGGAGCAATGAATCCCAAAGGATCGAAAATTCTTGCGAGTGTCTCCAACATACCTCTTTTAGTATTCACACTGCTCGACAAGGTAGACAACACAGACGAGTGTTTAAGGTGCAACAAATCAGTTGACGGATCCCACATCAATCCTAGTACCTTTAGAATTTCGATGGGCTCATCTTTTGAAACAATTCCTTCCTGTTGCCACCATTCATGAAGCTGTCTGTCATTTGTTGTCCATTTTTTTAAGAGCAACCCTCCCTTTGCCATCAAAGAATTCGTCTCCATTGATAATTCCTATGCTTTCTTAGAGGAATCTTCTCCAGCCAGAAAATCGTCCACATAAGTGTTACTGTCTATGGTTACACAAATGCTTGGATTAGAATCTGGATGAGTCTCAATGTGCTGCCTAATTGTAGCTGGCAACAGGAAAGGACTTGCTGCCATGCCAAATAACACCCTCGTCATCCTGAAAACTTTGAGCTTTGGATTATTTTCTGGAGTCCAAATTTCGTCCACAAAAATCTCGTTGCGTCTCTCTCGTGTGGTTTCAATTCTACCTGCAGAAATGCTTTTTCCACGTCGCTAGAAATGGCTATTTTATTCCAGCGAAACCGAAGTAGCAAATCAAAAATCAATGGATTCAGATTTGGACCGGCAAACTGGCACTGATTTAAAGAAAGCCCATCGCCACTTCTAGATGATGCGTCAAAAACTATTCGTATTTTAGTAGTTTTCCTGTCTTCTTTAATAATACGATGATGGGGTAGATAATGTACTGGAATTGGTGTTGACCTCTTCTGAATGCCCATTCTTTAAATATTCATACACTCCTGTCCTATAACGTTTCAGTAATTCTTTATCAGCTTGAAGCTTGAATAACAGTCTCTTCAGACGTTCCCTGGCCAAAGCAAAATTTTCCCACAACTCCATTTTATTTTCTGTCCAAGGGATTTCCACTTGATATCTTTGATTTATGTAGGTTGTGGTATCTTGAAATTTCTTCAATACCTCTATTTCTTGAAGAGTCAAATGAGATTTTTCTTCGTCAGCCATGATTCCTGAACTATCTAGGCCCCATACTGCTTCTAAGTTCTTATCAATCTTCATTTCTACAGAATTCTTCGAAATACAAAGTAAAGATACCATGGCCGAGTTTTGATTACTAGCCATTGTGCTGCCTTGAAGAACCCAGCCAAATATTGTTTCAACTGCCATTAAATATGATGATAAACGCTTCATATGACCCGTTACAATTGTCCAGTAGAAATCAGTGCCCAATAACACATTCACTCTCACAGATTCGCCTGCTCCCATAAGTTGCGACCAACTGTTGGAGCGTTTGTTTCGCAAGAAAATCTCTATGCGCCCGGCTTCCCACAAAGCCACACCATCGCAAATACTTCCGACTTGAAGAGCTTCAATGTTTAACTGCATTCCGTTGCTGCCCACAAGTACTAGCGGTACCTTCTGACTGACTTGAGTCTTGCTCATACCACCAAAAGCATGGACTGCAATGTTTTCTTCTTTCACTGACGAAAGTCCCAGTCTGTGTACGACTTCTTCTGTAACAAACGATCTTCCAGAGCCTCCATCTAATAGCATCGCAATCGGTTCTATGCCATTCTGACCCTTGGCCCACACACACGTTGGATGTAGAATAGATAATGTGCTCTTCTCTCCCTTCGAAGTAACACTATGACAACTTGCGGCCGTAACTAATGACTTCGCATTTGCTTTAAACTTCTCTGGTACTTGCGACGGTTTTTCTGCTGCTTGCGGTTCCCGTTTGAGACAAAGAAATGTATGATATGGCAATTCACAAAACCGACATTATTGTTTCCGGGCACGAGCGAATGGTATGAAATCTGGATAAACATTTAAAGCATCGCTCGTTTCTTGCTAAGGCTTTCTTGCGATCACTATTTGATACAACGCGCGTGCACCTTGAAGAATAGTTGCACGCGCGTTGTATCAAATAGTGCAATAAATAAAGATGACGTAGTAGCTTGAGAGTTATCCGTGCTTCTAGCGTCAAATTTCTTTGTAAGTTTTGTCAAATTTCCTTTCCACTTGTAATACGAAAGACATGATCTACGTTGACTAATTCACTTTTTATAAAGTCTAATAAAATTGCAATGTCCGTTTTTCCAATGCTTTGTGGTTTCCGGTTCCACTCAGTTAGCATAAAAGACGGTATTGATTTCAATAAAATTGGGCACAGAATAGCTCCCATGGTCGTGACGTCAGTCCCCAAATTCGTTAAAGCTTGCATGTTTGATTTGAACTCGTCAAATAATCGACATAAATCCCGGCCGTCTCTTGACATTTTTACTGGCGTCGTCTTTAGCAATTTGTTGACATATTCATTTACTAGCACATCCTTTCGCCCGTATTTATCTAATAAAAGGCTCTTTTCTAAATCGTAATTGTTTTCAGTCAAATTCAAACCTTCAATGCAGTGTAATGCATCATGCTCTAAAAAGCCTCTTAAATAGTTAAACTTGTCTATTTTTGTGATAGTTGTGCTATCATCAATTGCAGATTTGAACTGGTCCCAGAACCTCTCCCAGTCGCATATTTCACCTACAAAATTTTTTATTTGTAGTTTCGGAAGTTTTATGTTCTGGCGTTGTTGAATAGTGGGATTTTGAGCTAGTTGGACCGTTGCAGGTCGAGCTTTCTTATTGGCTAAAAAGTGATTCACCTTTATTTTTACTGCAATTATCTCTTCGGTACAAATTTCATTTTCCTCCACTTCCGTCTCCAAATCCGTCGGATCACTTAACGCTTCTAGTCTTTGTAACACTGGGAGCAACACTGCTTCTTTTGACTCCAAATGTGTAAGACCGATTTCGGCGTCATCTTTATTTTTGTCCTGTACGCTTTGCAGTAAATTAGCTATGATCCGATTTATCGCCGTCCGTCTTGCTGTACGACTGTTTAAGTTGCACTAAATTCGTTGTGCCGACAGACATCCCAACTGAAGATTATATATAGCAATACTTCTTCGTGTTAGAATCAAAACAATTATTGTCTACTCTAACCTAAGGCCCGGGCGTAGTTCTTGCGCAGACTTACCCACCTTTCACCTTAGGAGCTTTCTCGCAAAAAAAAAAGAAAGCCTAACATCTGCATATCTAGACACACGCTAGTGTGTCGTCGCCAAGTGACAGTAGATTATCCCATTGTAAACATCCGATTGTTAAAAATTTATTGTTAATGAGAAAAAGGCGGCTCACTAGCAGACATGTGTCTGTTAACTGTAACCAATTCAAAGCATATTTTGGCATGTTGAGGATAAATCCCAATGCGACAGAAATGTTTCAAAATGTGGAAAATGTAAGGGGAAAAGTCAGAGATTAAGAAAAACTAACATTTAAAGGATGAGTGGCCACCAATCATAGAGAAAAAGATGCGTCGATAACGTTGTTTTTATGTTACTGTCTAGCTAGCTAGCTAATAAGATTTTTTCCATGTTAAATCCCATAGACTTTTTTCTCATGGCTAGCGCAAAATTGAGAACGTACCTGAACTTTTGCACACGGATGCATGGTGATTTGAGGATGGTCCTTTTGTTGGTTTGGGGGTTGTAGGGGTCAGGACAAATGCGTGGGAGGGTTTGAAATCCGCCACCGGCGAATTTGAATTTAGTTTCTTTTCCAAGTTGCAACCAAAGATTTTAAGCAACAATGGCTTGAACAATCAAGACTGGTTCTTATATTTATTGTAAAAGCCTGGACGAACCAAAAACTGAACTGTAACGAAGGACAAAATAAAGAAACATTAACGTTGCCGTGGATTGCGTAAGAATAAAGGGATGCACGTGAGATGATGATTACGCAACAATACGAGCATACCCGAGCTAATGGTTTTTTTTTGTTAATAACCCAAAAAAACAGCGACATACTGTTTTAGTAATACACTGTTTTAGTAACAGCGACCTTCGGGGATTTCTGCATGCCTAAATGTGAACGAAATCTTGAAAAATTAAGGGGAAGTTGCAGGGATAAACAAAACAACTGAAGGGGGTGCGCTGATTGAGTGAGCGAAGTGAACGAAATCAGCGATTGTTAGTCAGTGTGTGCAAAGATGGGATTGAAGCATCTTAAACAGACGGTGTAACCTTACGTACGATCACAGTCGTATGAAAGTTGTGATATCCACCCAAAACCAAAACTGGTAGAAAAACCCGCCAAGTTTCCAAAAATGGTCGGCCTTTGAAGGTAGTGATATCATTCCACCAGCAAAAGGCCGCCAAGGTTAAGCCGAACTCACATAGGCATGGTCGGTGAATAGGCCTAAACGTTCGCTTACATTGGTGCAACGTCAACGTTTTAAAAAGCCAGCAAGTTCACATGTATACAGTAAAATACGACGATTCGAGATTTTTCATCCCGTTGTCAAGCAAAAAAATTGTACAGCATAAGCTACAAGTCACAAGATACACTTAAATGGTTACCCGTTTTAAAGAAAAGCAAGCCAGAGCAGTAAAAGGCAAAAAGTTAAAAGATAAAAAGTGAAGTCCAGTCAGCACAAAAGCTGAGTCTAGGACGACCTCTCCTAACGAAGCAGGGAAGATCTTTTACTGCTCTGGCTTGCTTTTTTTTAAATGGGAAACCAATTAAGTGTATCTTGTGACTTGTAGATTATGCTATAAAATTGTTTTTGCTTGACAACGGGTTGAAAAATCTCGAAACGTCGTATTTTACTGTATACATGTGCACTTGCCGGCTTTTTAAAACGTTGACTACTTTTAGTGCTGTTATTCTTTCAATACAGTGATGCAGTCAATCTAAAATTCCAAGGGTAAAATGCAAAAATACATTGAAATCAGGAACTAATAATAACGTACAATACATTAGGCATGCTGTACACATGGTAAAATTGGAGCAGATGGCCAAAAACAAGCAAAATTATGTGAAACTTACAGTGAGGGTGATCAGAGTAGCAGTTCGGCGATATTTTACTCTTTAAATTTCCGATTGACTACACCAATGTAGGCGAACTTTTAGGCCTATTCACCAACCATTCCAATGTGAGTTGTTTTTAAACAATTCTACCTTGTTACTCTGATGAAGGCACCGCCAAACAAAGGTGTCGAAATATAAGTTTGGGTTTTAGCTGCAAGTGCGTCTGGTTTCACATTTTTTACTTTTTGGTTACGGGATATCGCTACTTTATAAGGCCGACATTGTTTGTAGAAACTTCTCTTAAAGGCACATAACTCCCTCCGGTATATTTTAACAGTTTCACTCGATACATTACCGGAAATAGTTTTATATAAACTGATTTACCTTTCATTTGCTGGTCTAAGGGTACGATGCAGATGTCAATAGTGGCGCGTGAATGTTATTAGGCTTGTTTTAAACGGTTCGGTCCGAGCGGTACTTAACTCCCGCCACATCGCTGGCAAGCCGCGGCCCTGGAGGAAGGATAATTAATCCTTCGCTCAAGTTTGCGACTTGGTCGTACGATGTGTCACGTTGCAGCGGCCCCGAAATGAGTTTGACTAGTGTCGTAGAGCAATGCACGCTGCGGTCGTTTGAACTATATTTTAGCGTAGGTGACGCAGAGTAAAACGGTCAGAACGGAGGGATTTCTGTGCCTTTAAACCGTTTTTGGTTTTGGGTTGATAATTTATCAACTTTCAGCTACACTTTCAAGCAGACTAAATACTACTCCAACATTGTGGTAACTAAAACATTGCAGGAAAAGCTTGGTCTTATTTCCTGTTTTAACTTCAGTTCAGTAAAACTTTACCACAAATATCAAACGAGTTACTTTTCTTTACTAATGTGCGCATTTGCTTTAAACAATAGAAAATAGCAACGCATAACACAAATATGGTCTATATGTTATTAATGAGTTACAACATTTAAAGTCAGAGATAAACAAAGTAAAACAATTTATAATTCCATAAGTATGATTGCTAGTAGATAATTCATTGTTTTGTTGCTATACAACCATTCCAATTCGTAATGTTGATGATTTTTGAGGGATACAGCAATCAGTCACTTTAATTATTTGTCTCCGTAACCAATAAAATAATATCAAGGAATTAAAAAAAAGGGTAATTGTTACAACGAACCTTAAACATCAGGTAGAGCCGTAATGTTAACAAGCTATTGTGTCAATAAAAACATTGTCAATACACTATTATGTCGATAAATATTGTTCATCTACTGTTACTAGTAACAAAATTATACACACATTACAGCATCGATAAAAACATTATTCAGGAAGTTGTGTCCTTAAAACATTTTTCGCATACCAGTGTATCAATAACAAATTGTTTATATCAACAAAATCATTGTCTATTGTCGAACAAATTGTCTACTGTGACGATAAAATCTTTAAAAACCATTATTATGATAACAAAAATGTAAAATACGTATAAAGAATATGCAACATTAAAAAAATAATCGATTGTCAATAATGCACAATTATGAACAGACGAAGAAACTAAAGAAATTATTAATCTAATTTTAAATACTATTGTGTTCATAATAGCTTTGTTCATACACGACACTTTCAAAAAAATCATTGTTCATGCATTATAATGTCTTAAAATATTGTTCTCCCATTATTTTCGATAAAAATATTGTTCGCTAATGAAAGTGTTGTGAAAACAGTTGTTCATAATTATTTCGATTTAAATATTTCACACATTATTGTTGTCAAAGTAAAGAATGGTTTCTTCTATACAACAGTGTATGAATAAAGTGACAATAAAAACATTATGAAGTGTTCATCAAACACTGATGTTAAAGTGAAAAAAATTATTAGCATACTATTTATGTGTCAATAAAACATTGTTCAGTGTTCACATATCAATGTATGAATTAAATCTTTAATAGGTGAGGGCACCTATGGTGTGAAAGAAAAGCAACACTTATTTGCGACAAAAAAAACGAGCTGGGCAGACAGCACTGGCTCAGTTACAACAACCAGTATTAAAGTCAAAATTTTGTACAAATTAATCAGTGTGGTTGACCCAGCTTGTTTTCTCTAGGCGTGGCAGCTATTTTAGACCAAGGAATGAGGCTGACCCTTGAACTTTCTTGCTGGAGGAATTAATTTCTAGTAGCCAATACTTCGACCCAAATTAATATGTACACCCTTTTTGTCATATCACAATCGTCATAACCCTCACCTTAACTGGGACCCAGAAGTTCCCTACAAAAGGGCTTTCACATTAATTTAGGGAGACATATTGGTTAAAAAATGTGTGATCCAGCTGAAAGTGGTGAGAAGTTAGTCTCATGATTACTGTAAGTATTTGCTGTTCAGAAAAAAATTAAATAAGAACACCAGAAGAATAAATAACACATTGGAGAATTGGTGCAAATATACGTGTTAAGCCAGGGCCGAATTCTGATTTTTGGCTCCTGTACCACTTTTACAGTCATTTGTACCATGATATTCACACTTCGAGCAAAAGATTCGATTGGATAAATCTTTCTAGTACAACTTATGGAGGATCTCTCGTTTATGAACAGTGGTTGTTTGGCAACTTTATAGATTGATTTGAAATATGCGATCAAATTGTTTACGTTTTACGAGTAGTTGCTAGTTGTTTCGATGAAAAATTGACTCCTCATGAAGTGTACATTTTTAATATGCCCTATGTCTGAATTGTGGGCTAATGTACATTTTTAGACTTAGTACTGCCAACTACAATATAAAGCATTAAAAATGTAATGAGTATTGTTTTAGGATTACATTAAAAAAATTCCTGTACACATTAAACACTACTAGAAACTGTTGCAATTTCTTCCTGGTTATGGGGTTTAGCACATGGCTGTTTTACTCTTGGCATAGCACTTCTGAGTTTCCTCCAGAAATAAGGATTTTCATATTGGATGTAAGTGTTTAATGTAACAAATGATTTCAATTCTGGACTAAGTTTTGATTCTTCTGGAATCTGTCCAGGCACAACTACCAGAACCCTATTCACTTGATCTGCAATTGACTGTTTGTATGCTGCCATGAACTCCATTTGGCTCCAAACACTATCCACAAAATTCTCCGTTAAAACAATGATAGTTCGACGACTTTGTTTCACGGATGCAAAGATTTGTTCAATGATCCACTCTCCTGCTGGCCAATCACGATCGTGAAGACATAATTTGTATGAGGGGATTTCGTTTTCTAATCCAGGTACCAAATTATTGGATACCCAATCTTCGTCCAATGAACTATAAGATACAAACGCATCGTACATCTTACCTTCGTCTATGTCATCTTCTGTCACAAAACGAAGACAATATCCACGTGTAAATAACCAAAATTTAATGAATTCCTTGTGTCGATAATAAACTATAACAGAAGCCATAACTAACATAATCAACATCAACAAAAATAACACAGGAAGGAGAATTTCGAGTAATGGCTGATGTGATTCATCAGTGGGGCACAGGTCAGTATTAGTGCTGTTATACACATAAAAAATACGTTCAGTGTGTATGGAAGTGCACCGCACTTCACCTGAATCCATAAAGAAACTAGCATGCAATGCCTTCTTTACCTTTTCTAATATATCACAGTCACATTGGTATGGGTTCCGTGAAAGCCACAAACGCTTACCATCTTGAAATAAAAATTGGCTCAATGTAGGAAACTGTTTCAATCTGTTATTCCGAAGATCCAAATTCCTTAGCGAAGGAGAATTACCAAAGTCGTCTACAAACTCTAAACTGTTATTATTTAAGTATAGTTCATTTAAAATTCTCCAGATATTAGAACGTGGATTTTCAACTTGATGAATGTTATTATTGCTTAAATCTAGAATTATAGGTGTGTGGAATGCATCGGTATTAGGAAAAGCTGTTAATTCTTTACCACTGCAATTAACTGTGATGATTTCATTGAATCCTTTTGTAGTGCATTCACATTTGTCAGGGCAGTAAAAAGTAAAATTGCATATTGTATTTGAAATTTCTAAGTCGTTTAATACATCTTTTGTATTTTGGAAGGACCGACTGGCTATTTTAAAGTTAGTGATGAGAAATGATACATTGGATCGGACCATTCGTAAATCTTGGTGTGGAATTATGTTCATACTCACCAGCATTAGAGTAACAAAATCACATATTTCGAAATTGTAATTTAAGAGAAAAAGTCGAGTGTTTGGGTGCCCTAAACTTGAGTTGGTATACAAGGGAAACGAGAGGTTAATTTTTAAATTTAAGTTGCCATCATAAGGGTCACTTAAGTACACTTCTTTTAAATGAACAACATTTTTTAAGATGTTCATATCTAAGATGTTCACAAAATTGTCCCTAAAATCAATAGTTGAAGTAACCCATTGTGCCATCTGTCCTGCTTTCCAGGTGTCTAAACAACAATCCTGACATACAAAATCCTGAATGTTTTTAGCAGGAAGTGATAGTGATGATTTAGCCATACAACGATTAAACGACATATCTAGTGTCGTCAAGTTACGGAAAAACTTAGCCACTGCTGAATAATCATTGATATAGTTATGTGACACGTTTAAATATTTTAGGCTGACATCACTTCGAAAAGCTACAAAAGGAAGATCGAAAAGCCTATTTTCAGCTAAAGAAACGAATTCCAACTTATGAAGACTTTGAAAAATCCCTTCTACCAGAATCGATTTTTGCTTAAGAGACCCAGACAGTTCTAGAATTCGGAGTTCAGTATTTTGCCTAAATGTTTCAAGGTGTAAAACTAAATCAACATTATAGGACAGATTTAGAACTTGTAGGTTTACTAGTGGTTCCAACAGGCTTGCATTCAAGCTCGTGAAATTGTTTCTAGACAAATCTAGATAAGTTAATGAGGAGAGACCCTGGAAAACTAAGTCATCTTCAAAATCTGTCAAAAAGTTATTACTTAAATCTAACTTTTCAATTTTATTCAGCCTTACAAGTGTGGATGAGTTTAAAACACGGAACACATTGTCGTTCAATTTTAATTCCAGCAGATTCGGAAACACTGAAGAGAACGATCCGGTAATTCCCTGAATACAGCTGTCCGTCATGGTGAACTTTTCAACTTTGTTTTTTGGGTAATTCTCTGACAAGTTTAAAATGGAGGTTGTTAATAAAACAGCATTATTACAAGTAACTTTATTGTCATAAATGTAACTACGAGGAACATTAAACTTAAAATCCGTGATATTTGTCAGGGATAAGTACCTTAACAATTTGTCTATGTAAGAGTAGGATTTTCTGAGGTTAAAAGTGGTATCATGAGTAGCACGAAGTCGTAACTTTGAACGAGTAGCACCAGTATTCCAATCAGGGTGTATAGCCACAGTTAATATGTAAAAAAGGCCGTAACAAAAAGTGGTTCCACCGTTGTGTATCGCAGTATTACAATAGCATTCGTCTGAACCACCCATGATTAGATGATAACAATTAGTTTCCAGTTCTGGTTTGATGAGTTTTTCTTGACAAAAAATCGTATCACATTTCAGACGACGGTGCGGGAGTGATTGATGAGACCTCTCAAACAGGACCCAAATCAACAATACTTGAAATAGCAGTTTACCCATTTGAGTGTCTTTTCTTCGTTGACCTTACTTGGTAAAAGGCTGCTGCTAAAAAAGAAGAAAAATAAACTTCATAAAGAAATAGAAGAAATACAAGAGCGTGTTTCTAACTGCTAATTTTTTAGACTTCTAGGATGGCAAGTGCGGTCGTCCATCTCACAACCACGACTTCCAAATATAATTATTAAAAGGCTAGACTTTACGAATCGATACGTCATTTATTTACTTCCAGTACTATATCAGCTGGATGAACTATGGAAGTTATTTGTAAAGAGTGACACGTGAGTAAAACCATTCTATTGCCATTAATTATTAAAGTGTTAAAACAATGACTTCAAGCTACGTACAGTCAGAGGCATTTCCAATCTCACATTCGCTGCCCGATGCTTCCCTGCTTGGCTAAGCTGCCCAGCTTGTCAGGTTGTTCTATGTAAACGAAGTAGGAGGGGAGAGCTGCAGTGCGGAGTGTTGAGTGTTGGCATATTATTTACGTTTGTTTTTCCCTGGGCTCAGCGCAAAGTTTTAAACTGAGGTCTCTTTCCCCAGACCCCTAAACTTATTATTGGCGTGCCCTGAAAAGACCTTAAT
Source organism: Lithobius niger (assembly GCA_023313725.1). NCBI lineage: Eukaryota > Metazoa > Arthropoda > Chilopoda > Lithobiomorpha > Lithobiidae > Lithobius > Lithobius niger. The sequence continues at coordinate 26,008 of JAHWFP010212800.1, read as the reverse complement.
ATTTTAAGATTTTTTTAATCTACATAATAAGAAAAGAGCTAAGAAAACAGGTAAAACCAGCGGACAATCACCTCTTCCCTCCTCACGTAGCATTGCAAGTGCGCTCTCCCATTCTACCTGCATGGAAAGAGGAGGCAGGCATGAGTGGTCGATCAACTCAAAAAGGTTCAATCTGGCAAGTCGTCGGGAAGAGCGCCGGAAAAATGTCCCGGGAAATGTGTCCGGAAACTTAATTCATGACCGGCCCGGCTTCCTCTGGTATTAGTAATAATATGGAGGCTTTCCTTTTTTTAGCATCACTGAGTAGGAGCGAGACCCCTTGCCAGGTGTGGCCCGGGATAATTTTTTTCCTTTGCCTCCCCCCCCCCCCCCTTCGACTCCCACCCATGTAAACGAAATAACGTTGGAGGTATGGTTAGCAAACGAAGGGTCAGAAGGGGAACAGTAGGCTTCCGAACAACAATCCGTAAGATATTTTTAGATTTTTAACTCCTTCTTGAAGTGTTGAGCATGAAGGTGATGGGTTTTGTCTCCTGTACTGCCTGCCCACATTAGCCTTATACGAATTTAAGTTGGAAAGTAAGCTTACAGGTGTTTCTTACAGGTGCTTATTGTTTCCATTTTACTGATTATTGGTTTTCCTGTGTAACAGTTTTGCTAAATGCAGTCAAACCTATTTCTGTGGTCCGATACAATTTGCCCCTTTTCTTCCCTCCCCCTCCGCCAAGTTACTCTCAGTCGTGCAGTGGTAAACAAAATTAGTGTTGGGCTATGGTTACAAAACGAAGATTGAGAAGAGTATAGCACACCTACCAAACAATAATCCCTAAAATATTGTTCTATTTTTAACTTCTACATGGAGCGTTGAACATGAAGCTGACGGATGTTATCTCCCATTGATCCGGTAGTCAAAAAGTAATAAGCTAACAGGGTGCTTAGTTCAATTTTACTGACCGTTGTTTTCCCTGAGTAACAGTTTTGCTACATGAAGTCAAATCTATTTCCATTGAGGACAAATGCAGAACTGTGAGTAGTTCGTATTATCGTAGATGCTGCAGCGATTCTAAAAACATAAATAAATAAAAAACACCACAGGCCCCCCCCCCCCCCACCCCGGAGCCCCCCCCCCGGGGGGGGGGGGCAAATATACATATACTTGATACATGTGCACAGCCAGCCACCAGAGCTGTAGTACACAGTGATTTCATTATGCGGGCACGGACAATATCAGCACTCTCTCATCTATTCTCGAATGCAGTAGTGACGCCCAAATAAACTGACTGGGGGGGGG
>JAHWFP010212800.1:0-12545 GCA_023313725.1 Lithobius niger | reverse complement strand
ATAATAATAATAATAATAATAATAATAATAATAATAATAATAATAATGGTTCGTTGAAAACGCAACCGGAGCGACAAGGACTGGGTGGTCACTGACTGCCGTCCGATGTTAAAACTAAAAAATTATACACTATAAAAATTAAACAGTTAAAGTTTAAAACAAGGATGGCTCGGCTGCAGAGGAAGGGTTGATGGTATGGGGTTGGGATCACGAATGCCTTACCACCAAGGTTAGACCTACCAGGGACACAATGGCCCCCGATGGCATCGCCAAACGTGAGGGACAATGCAGGGAAAAGCCGGGTAACGTTGTCAATGTTTCTTTAAAAATAATAAAATAATGCATCGTAGTTTAAAGCTTGGCCAATACCCATTGTCAATCTTCATAAAGATAATAAAAATAATAAAACAATGAAACGCATAAAACTGGTGTAGTGAAAGTTAAAAACTGAAGTGGGAAGTAAGACTAGAGCTATTTACAATTTAAAAAGATGTATATAATAAAAAATTAATAATAAACATGGAGCCAACCTGCAATATAGCGTGGCAGGACAGTTTGAATAAAAAAAATACAATTGCCACTATAATAATATAATAATAATAAAAACTGTAGCCACAAGGCAAGGATAACGGCAGGGCTTAGGGCCACTAACGCCACTCCTACACGAAAATAAGATTAGTAAGAACGTTTCAAATAACAAGTGAGTGGTAGACGCTGTAAAAAATTACGAAAGACATGGACTGACGGAGCCCTGACCACATCCTCCGGAAGTGAGTTCCATGGCTTGACCACTCGATTAGCAAAGAAATGGTTTCTGCACTCCGTTCGCGATTCCTGGACCAATAATTTAAAGGAGTGACCTGCTATGGTCCGCCGATGTTTTTACTCTGGGAACCTTTACACTGGGCTTTGGGCATACAAAGTCTATGTCCGACCATTGCTCGAGTATGCGAGTCAGGTCTGGTCGCCCTACCTCCTCAAGGACATTGACCGTCTTGAATCCGTTCAGAGGAGGCATACGAAGTCACTACCAGGCATGCGTACATTGAAATACAGTCGAAGACTTCATGACCTTGGATTGGAATCCCTGGAATGTAGACATTTAAAGGCTGACCTAATCCTAACTTTTAAAATTATACATTGTTTGCTCCCCATTGAATTACCATTTTTTGAATTTAGTTCGGTGACCCAGACTCGTGGTAACCGTTTAAAGCTCGTTGTACCCAAATTTCGACTTGATTCCAGGAAATCTTTTTTTGCTTTGCGAGTTGTGCCAGTCTGGAACTCTCTCGATAATGAGACAGTTTCTGCCCCGTCACTCACTTCTTTCAAAACGCGGCGTAAGGCTATATATTTCTGTCCCTTTCTTCGCCGCCCGGAGAGTTATCCACTGCCCCCCTAAGACCTTATTCCGCTTTTTACTTGGGCCTACACTTTGCGGCTCATTCTAACATGCTTTTTCCTGCGCCCTACGTGCATTTTAATTCTAAATTTTTATTTTATGGCAGTGACAATTCCCATTTTGGGGATGCATTGTTTTAGATTATATCATAACCATACTTTGAGTTACATAACGATGTTTTTAACGTCTCCATTTTTTTTCCATTTTTTTTATCTGCCTTTCTATTTTTATTTGGGCCTTTTATTTTACATCTTCCTTGTCCAACACGTTTGGCGATGCCATCGGGGACCTTAGAGTCCCTGGCAGGTCTAACCTTGGTAGTAAGGCATTCGTGTCCCCATACGTATTCCCTTACCTTCACCTGGCCTTACTTTTATCACTTTATGTAATTGTCTTTTTTCAGTTCCTTGCCAGACCTGTTGCAATTACGACAAATTTTATTATTATTATTATTATTATTATTATTATTGCTAGCACACACAAGTCTAGTAGGACTTCGTGCCGGTACTTGTAAAATATACTTGTACTTGAATAAAGCATTATTATTATTATTATTATTATTATTATTATTATTATTATTATTATTATTATTATTATTAAATCAACTTAGTATTGAGTACCTTAAAGCATGTTGTTCAGAAATTGGGATTAATGCAACTTCTACTCCTAGAAAAATGCTTAAACAACTTAAAATGGAAATTGACAAGGGAGAACTTGATGATAATGAGATTGCTGAAATTCTTGCTTTATTTGAAAAAAAAAAGGTGAAAGCTTGAGTAAAATTGAAATTGAAAAGAAACGTCTGGCCATAGAAAAGTAAAAGCTTGAGATGGAACGGACCAGATTGGCTGCAAGAGCTGGAGGCTCGTCCAATCATGAAAAAATTCAAATGGATAAAATGTTACCAAAATGTAGGGTTTCGGATTGTATTTTGCTGTTTTTGTCTGGATTTGAACGGGTATGCAGAAAACTGAATGTACCACAGGACCCGTATTTCCAGCTAAATCCGGAAGCTCTAAAACGCAGATTTAGAACATTAAAAAAAAACAACACAACAAAACTTATGTTGATCTATCATATGACCTAAATGCTAGTTATTTGGAGTGGCTTAAATCTGAAAACGTAAACACTTGAGCAGGTTACAGAATTAATGGTTTTAAACCAAGTGTTAGAAACTCTCCCAAATGAACTTAAACTGTGGATTTTAGATCTAAAAATTCATGACGTGAAAAAGGCAGCTGCAGTGGCTGATGAATGGTCAATTGCTCGTGGGATGGGAAAAATAGAAACCAAGGACCTTAGTAAGAAAGGAGGAAGTAGGCTATTTGAGCATAGGGATTAAAACGTAAAGCCAAATGGAGCTAAAATTAATTTTCAAAAAAGGGGTAGAATCTCCCGAAGGTGAAAGTAAATAACCAGAACAAGAAACAGGCTCACAAGGTTACAAAAGGAAAAATAGGTAGTTTGACAGAAAATATAATCCTAAGCCACCTATAACGTGTTTCCTGCATAATTCTCCAGACCACCTCCAGGCAAATTGTCCTAATAACCAAACTGATGCAGCTAATTTGTGTATGGTTAGGCCTAATGAGGTTGAGCATCTTTTTGAAAAGAAAATCTTTGTGGGCCAGTAAACGATAATGAATGTGCTTTTTTGAGAGACAGTGGAGCGAGCCGAGATGTAGTAAGCTCTAAACTAGTTAAGCCGGAAGATTATACTGGGGAAATTGTCTTATTGGTAGTGTGTTGTTGGACGAACCTAGATCTCTCCGTGTAGCTAAAATAACTTTGAAAACACCCTATGGTGTAGTCACAACTAAGGCAGGTGTGGCAAATAGATTTCCTGAACAGTATCAAGCTCTCTTGGGGTTGGATTCTAGGGAAAAGTTACAGTTGCAAAATCCAAGTGTAGATAGCATAAACGCAATCACCAGAGCCCAAGTCCGAAAAATTAATGAGAATTATTTTTGCAAAGGGGACAAATTGGTGGATGGCATAAAGGCTCAAGATAAGCAGGGTCTCGGGAGTGCAGATACCAAAGCAGCTGAAGTTGACAAATCTAAATGCAAGGGTGGAATGACAAACGGGAAGGTATGAGGCTAAAGGGTAACCTGAGCAGGCTATCTCAAGCTTATCATCTCCAGTTAGTGACGAGTTATCACTTACTAAAGGTTAGTAAGTAAAACTTAGTGCAGCTACAAAAGGAAGACACAAGTCTGGAAAATTGTTTCAATGCTAAAGATAGAAGGGACCCTGAAGGTACAACCAGATTTTTTGAAAGGGGTGAGGTTCTAGTACGGGAATGGGCAGGTGATAAGAATGAGGAAAACATTATTCATGTAGTTATACCAGAAACTCTTAGGAAAGAAGTTATTAGGCTAGGACACAGTAATGCATGGGCAGGTCATTAAGGCAGAAAGAAAACAAAGCGTAGGTTGCTAAAATTATTTTATTGGCCTGCGTTAAACAAAGATCTGTATATTTATTTCGCTTAGGAGCAGACTTAGCTCAGGAGCAAAGCTAAAAGGATTGTTAGGGATCAGGATTAAACGAAGTTTCAATAATCAGTAAGAGGGCGAGTGGAATCATTCTTCCCACGGTAGTAAAGCAAAAGGGCGAGCGGCCGACAATAAGAACAGATATGCGCCCTAACAATTAGAAACAAACACTATTGCTTCAATAATGCTGACTATTAGAGCCGAATTGAAACAGCGGGGGAATCAGTTAGGCCGGCGTATGTTATGCCGGGGAACACTAGTGTCAATGTATTTGTGGGACAGTGTGACACCTGTCAGAGGGCTAACAAGGGACCTGATAAACTGAAGGCTCCCATGCAAAGGGTTTCAGTTATGACAGAGCCATTTTGCAGGCAAATTATTGACTTAGTGGGTTCTTTGCCAACTAGCAAACAAGGATATAAATATTTGGTAAGAATGTTGTGCCCGGCTACTAAATTCCCCGAGGCAATACTACTCAAGGTTGCTGGCTCTTAAACTGTTGTTGATGAAGTGCTGTGTGTATTCTCAAGGATAGGATATTCGAGGGAACTGCAGTGTGATAATGGTAGCATTTTTTGTATCTGAACTAACAACACATTTTAAAAAAAATGTGGTATTCACATTCTGCATAGTTCTATAGCACATCCTCAGTCGAACTCAGTGGAATGTTTCCACAAAACTTGCAGAAGTATACTCCGTACATTGTGCTATGAGAACCAAATGATTGGGAAAGATGTGTACCTGCAGCAGTTTTTGTAATACATACCTGTTCAAATGACACAACTGGATTCACACCTTCCGAGTTTGTTTATGGAAGAAACCTTTCTAGTCCGTTGCAGTTGGTAAAAGATTCTTGGTTAGCTAGGAAAGTGCATTCTACTGTTGTTGAGCATGTCACAAATTTACTCAATAAGTTTGAACAGATCAGAGATATAGCTACAACCCGTGTTATTGAGGCACAGGGAGTCAATAAGATGTGCTATGACAGAAATGCTACAGAAAGATTGTTTTCTGAAGGAGATAGGGTCCTTGTTCTCAAAAACAGTAGAAATAATAAGCTAGATGTTTTTTGGGAGGGTTCCAAGATTATCACGAAAAGGCTTAGTGAAGTTAACTACTTAGTAGGAACCTCTACTGGAAAAAAGGACAAAGTGTACCACGTAAACCTACTAAAACAATACCAGGAATGTATTGATACTATGAATTCAGCATGTGAGGTTATTGATAGTGAACTACCCTGTTGGAAAGGAACTAGAAACAGTGATAACCTTACAACTGAACTTGTGTTTAATATGGCCAAAGGTATTGGTGATTTGTCCTCCACACAGTTAAAACAACTTAAAGCTGTATGCGATCAGGTACAAGGTGTTTTTTCATTAAAGCCAGGTAGGATAACAAAGGCGAGTTTGACATTGAACTCACTGAAGATAAAATTATCAGTTGTAAGAAGAGGCAAGTCCCTTATTTACAACAAAAATTAATTGAGACTGAAATTGACCGTTTAATGGGGTTAGGATTAATTGAGCCTAGTGATAGTAAATACGGCTCGCCTATTCTTATTGTAACTGAAGAAGGAAAGGACCCTAGGCCTGTTGTAGATTATAGGATCCTTAATGATAACTAAACCCAAAGAGTATCCACTCCCTAACATTGAGGAATATCTACTTTTGATTTTGTTAAGGGATATTGGCAGTTACCAAACACTGAGCGTGCAAAGCGACTGACTGCAATTATTACTCATCTTGGAAAATTTTGAATTCAATGTTATGAACATGGGAGCACGCAATGCTAGCTTTTATTTCCAAAGAGTCAGGGAAAAAGCATTGGCTGAATGCAGAGAATTTGCCAAACCATTCCAGGATTATGTGGCTGTCAGAACACATGCTTGGGAACAACATCTTGCGCACACTTTGAAGTTTTTAATGGCAGTAAAGACTCACCATAAAGTAAAGACTCACCAGTAACGACTCACCATAAATCCAAAAAATGCCAAATGGCAGTAGGAAATGCTACGTACCTGGGACATAAAGTTGGGGGTGGTTTTAGAAGTCCTTCTGACATTAAGACTATCCAAAACCTAGACAGGCCTATTACAAAGAAAGAAATCCGCCAAATGATCGGACTTGTGGGGTACAACAGGATGTATTTGCCTAATTTTGCTTCGTTGACTGCACCGTTTACTGATAAGTTAAGAAAAGGTGAGCCAAATCAAGTAAAATGGAGTCAGGAATGTGAAGTTTCCTTTAAGTTAATGAAAGATTTGATGTGCAAACAACCTGTTCTTGCAGCACCAGATTATACAAAGCCGTACCTGGTCCAGTGTGACGCGAGTGACAAAGGTTTAGGATCGATTCTTGCTCAAGTTAATGATGTAGGCGAGAGCATCAAAGACCGCGGTAGCCCCAGCATGAACTTCCATGTTGAACGTCAAACTTTGAACTCCTATATATAGTTTTGCCCAGAATTTAAATAGAGCGACGAAATTCGGTATTTGGGGTCGTGTCATAACTATTTCACTGCATTGCAAATTTTAATGACAATAATCGAACCGTTCGGCGTCCACAGTATGGCCATTTCTTGTTGTTGTTGTTGTTGTTGTTGTTGTTGTTGTTGTTCTTGTTCTTGTTGTTGGGACTCTTTGCCCTCACCTGGAGAGGAACCGCTGAACCGATTTTCAAGTTCTATAGCCTAAAATGTAGGTAACGATAACTCTTAGGGCCTTTCGCATGCTATTTTAATTTACTTCAATATTCTTGACACGGAAAGCCAAATGGGCTAGAACTTTTGCTCTCACTTGTAGATCGAACCAATGAACCGATTTTCAATTTGTATAGCTTAAAATGTAGGTATTAACACCGACCAGGGCTCTTTAAACACGATTTTGATGTGAACGCAGTATTCTTGTCGGCAGAGCAATTATTATTGTAGAGCACTGGGAAGAAACCATTATTGTTGTCGTTGCGACTCTTTGGGTTTACCTGGAGATTGAACCACTGAACCGATTTTCAAGTTCTGTAGCTTAAAACGTAGGTATTGACAAGGCCTAGAGCCTTTCGTGGGCTATTTTAATGTAACTACAATATTCTTGACACGGAAAGCCAAATGGGCAAGAACCTTTGCTCTCACATAGAGATCGAATCCATGAACAGATTTTCAATTTGAATAGCTTAAATGTAGGTATTAACACCAATCAGGGCCTTTTGAACACGATTTTGATGTGACTGCAGTATTCTCGTCAGCATAGCAATTATTACTGTAAAGCACTGGGCAGAAATCATTAAGTGGAGTAACAAATTCGTGCAAATTGAGCCAAAAACATGAAATTTGGTACACAGGTCTTTCCTAACAGTAAAAATAGAACCAGCCATAGACCACCATGAAATACGCCATGTGCCTTCAGCACCTTCCCCTCTACCCAGCTACCCCCCCCCCCCCACACTCCTGTGCCCCTTCCCAGGGCTTGGGCAACAAATTCTTACAAATCAAGTTAAAAACATGAAATTTGGTGCACAAGTCATTCTTAACAGCATAAATCGAGTCAACCATGGAACACCCATGAAATACCCTTAAAGGGGCCCCAGCGCACCCTGTGGCCCATCAATGAGGTTTGACCCAAAAACTTTTGCTAAAAGCTTAAAATTTGGTACACAAGTCATTCTTAGCAGTAGAAGTCGATCAAGCCATGGAACCCCCAAAGCGCCCTCCTGTGTCCCCTTCGTAGAGGTTTGACCAACAAATTCTTGCAGATCGAGCTAAAAGCATGAAACTTGTCACACAAGTCATTCTTAGCATTACAAATCAAACCAAGTATGGAACCCCCACGAAATATTCCAAGGGGCCCGCTAGCGCTTCCCTGTGCCCCCTATCCGATGCTTGACCAACAAATGATTGTAGATCGGACCAAACATTTAAATTGTGGTACACAAGTCATTCATAGTAGTACAAATTGAACTATCTATGGGACCCCCTCGAGATAATCTACAAGGCACCACAACGGGCCCCCCCCCCCCGTCTTCCTTCTTGAAGCCTGACCAACAAATTCTTGCAGATAGTGCTAAAAGAATGAAATTTGGTACACAACTCATTGTTAGCTGTAGAAATCAAACTAGCTATGGAACTTCTGCAAAATCCTTCAACGCCCTCAGTGCTTCCTACTATTCTTGCTCCATGAGGTTGATACCCGACAATTTCTTGTTGATCGTACTGTAAGCATGCATTTTGGTACACCAATCATTCTTAGTAGTAGAAAATGAACCACTATAGATTCCCATGAACTGCCACCAAAGCCTCCCCCAGCATCCCCCCTCCCCATCCTGTGCACACCATGAAGCATCAATGACAACAAATTCTTGCTGAATGTACTAATAACATGCATTGAAGCAGTGGAAATCGAACTACGTATGGAACCCCATGAGATACACCCACCCCCAATGCTCCCCTGTGTCCTCTCCATGAGGTTGATGATCAACAAATTCTAATCCGATTTGTACTGCTAAGAATGACTTGTGTACCAATTCACGTTTTAGCATGATCAGCAAAATTTGTCGGTCATTGATGCTTCATGGGGTGCACAGGAGGGGGGATTCTGGGGGAATCTTTGGTGCTATTCCATGGGGATCCATGGCTGGTTCAATTTTTACTACTAGAAATGATTGGTGTACCAAACTTCATAGTAGTACAGGTGAGTGTGGTAGGAGGACAGGAAGGGGCCTTAGGGGGTATCTCGAGAAATTCCATAGCTAGCTCGATTTATTAGCTAAGAATTGACTTGTGTATCAGATTTCATGGCTTTTAGCTTGATGTTCATAATTAGCCCAAATTCTGGCCCGCAACAGCCGTACTACACCTGAAAATCGAACCAATGAACCGATGCTCAAGTTTTACAGCTTAAAAAATAGGTATGAACAAGGCTTATGGCCTTTTGAACGCTATTTTAATGTGACTACAATTATTGTTGTTCTTCTTCTTGGGAAAATTTTGCTCTCACGTAAAGATCGAACCAAAGAACCGATTTTCAATTTTTGTAGCTCTTAAAATTGAGCATTGAAAAGGCTCTCTTATAACAGTTATTTTAAGATGATTGCAGTATTCCTTTATGTGTTATTCTTGCTGAAACAAGAAAAAATAAGGGATATTAGAATTAAAAAAACGCTTAAGCATATAAAATACGGATGTAAGCCTTAAAAAACTTAAAGCCCTAAAGGAACAGATATTAGAAAAAGACATGTAAGCCATCAGCGTTGCACTAATACGTTTAAAAGAAGCTCCAGCTTGTTTTTTGGGTCGCTGTAGATTCTCTTACACGTATTAGTGCGACGCTGATGGCTTACATGTCTTTTTCTAATATCTGTTCCTTTATGGCTTTATTTTTTTAAGGCTTATATCCATATTTTATACACTTAAGCGTTTTTTAATACTAATCCAGTTATCTTTCTTTCCAGGAAGTTGAATAATGCAGTGCGGGCATATAGTGCTATTGAAAAGGAGGCACTTTGGATTGTGTGGGCGGTGACGAAATTAAAACCATATCTGTATGGTGGCCACAATTAACGGTCATAACTGATCATAATCTGTTATTATGGATGAATCAGCTAGGCCCTAATAACAATAGGCTATTACGATGGTCCATTAAGTTACAAAATTATAACTTTGTGATGACGCATAAAGCAGGGAAGGACAATACAAATGCAGATGCGTTAAATAGACTTTAAAATGCAAACTGAGTTACTTTGTAAGCCTACCGGTTCTTTTTTTTTTGTAGTAGATTATATGTATATGCCACTTAAGTAATACATAGAAGTGTGTCTGAACTCTAAAGTTATTCTGGTGACAGTGGTTGTGCAGTGCTTGATGTGGATTGTGTGCACATAAATCTACTGTCTTTTAATCAAAGTCTGTGTTGGATTTATATCAATGCACACCGCACTTTGAAAGGAAGCAGACGTTTCTCCGGTTACGTTGAGCAAACACACGCAGGAGGGGTGGCAGTATTATTCAAACTCAACAACTGCCTGTCAAAGGACAGGGCATCACAGGGGGCAGTGGGGTGTGGGGTGTTTGGGAGCACGGAAAGCGGCATAGGTGTGCGGGTGGAAGGAGGGGGGGATAGGGGCGGGGGGGGGGGGGAATTGACAGCGTCCGCTACTTTTCTAACACGACAAAACACCGGGAGAAGCTAAGTCCGGGAAATTCAATCATCGTGCAGCATGCTAGTTTGTCTAATTACTGAATACTACTACTAGCCAACACTGTTTTTGTTTCACGGAAATAAATTGTTCCGTGTGGTGAATAAAGCTGGTTCTTGGCTCATTTTACAGGTATTGCTCTGGAGATACGCCTTTTCATAAAACCTCTTCTATATTATTGGTCAAGTGGTTCAGGAGTTAGGGATCTTTAAACAACGAAATTGATTGTTTTACGTTGTTTTGAATATTGTTTTTATGCTGCACTGCTAATCAGCAAACGCCAGCTGAAAGACATAGACTGAAGAAAAAGAGTTTTGGCTTGTGTATAGGTAATATACCCCAAAACAAAACTTGTTGAGGATTCCCGCCAAGCTTTTCGGCCGTGTGGAGTCGTGATATCAAATGCCAAGCTCTTTGGCCACCCACCGAGTAAGAGTAGAAAGGTTAAATGAAATATTTGAAAATTGCTACTGACCAATTTTCAATTATTTAATTTAACGTTTGAAGTCTTAGTCGGTGGGATTAGCTTGGCGAAAGAGCTTGGCGTTTGATATCATGACTTCATACGGCCAAAAAGCTTGGTGGGAATCCTTAACAAGTTTTGTTTTGGAGTAAATATCAGATATTTTGGTTCAAATTGATGAAATCTAATTTTTTCTTAGCAAAAATGAGATGGAAACACCAATCTAGTTTACTGGTCCATTTCTTCTTTTTTTTTTGGCTTTGGTTAGATTTTGAGGACGGCAGTCACCGTTTTTCAAATGGTTAGTATTTTTTATTATTACCTCAGTATCTCCCAACAAACGCACGGATTTGTTTAATGTTCAGTTTGGCATTGTTGTATAAAAACAATGTTTAATACAATGTAAGACAATCAGTATGGTCGTTTGGAGCTTCCTAACCCCTGAACCACTTGACCAATCACTAGGGTGTGTCTTGATATCTACCCCAAAATAAAACTTGTTAAGGATTCCTGCCAAACTTTTCGGCCGTGTTAAGTCGTTATATCAAACGCCAAACTCTGTCGCCAAGCTAATCCCACCGAGAAATAGTTCGAATGTTAAATGAAATATATGAAAATTGCTTACGGCGCAATTTTCAATTATTCATTTAACGTTTGAAGTATTAGTCGGTGCAAGGCCTTGGTCGGTGAGAATAGCTTGGCGAAAGAGTTTGGCGTTTGATATCACGACTTCACACGGCCGAAAGGCTTGGCGGGAATCCTTAACAAGTTTTGTTTTGGGGTGGATATCAGAAATTTTTGGTCCAGATTGATGAAATCCGTTTTTTTTCTTAGCAATTATGGGATGGAAACACCAATTTAGTCTTCTAGTCCATTTATTGTTTTCTTTTTGTTGGCTTTAATTAGATTTTGAGGATACAGTCAACTTTTTTCAAATAATAAGGCTTTCTTATTAGTATCTAGACACACGCTAGTGTGTCGCGCCAAGTTATGCAACAAACATCACAACAAACATCGCATCAATTCAATTGTCGAGGTTGTAAACCATTGTAGCGCGACGCCATTGCGTCAGTGTCTTATATCTTGAAGCATAGTTGGGCACATTTCGGGTACTTGGGGAAAAATAATAATGCGGTACAAAAGCTTAAATTGTGTTGAAATCGAGAGCAATGACCCACCTGACAAAAATTAACTCGTGTCGGAATGCCAGCTAAGCTGCTTTAAATGCAAAATTTGACCTTTAATAACGTATTTGTGTTACTACTGGCTAGCTGTAGCTAGCCAGCTTAATCGCTTATCCCCATGTTAAATCCCATAGGGTGATTATTCATCGATTTCGAGATAACGGGAAGGCTTCCAGCTATGAAATTGGACGAATGGGTGCAGTACAATACGAACTGCGTACCTTTTATGGTTTGGAGCCTGGGGGCGTAACAGGGATGGCGTGGGAGGTTGCGTAAGTACTAAAATATTGTTATAATCATTGTTAGTATTGTCGGCATCGTCTCTCATTGGACGGCCAAAGTTCCGACAATGAGAACGTGTATACTGACGTGCGTGCCTAGGCACACACTAGTGTATCACGAGAAATCTAAACAACGTTGCAAAGAAATTGTATTCACGTCCAATTCGCGAAAAATAAACCAAGTGTAAAAACAAAGCAAAATAAACGAAGCCAAAAACTGGTAAGGAGGCCACCAAGTTAGGAGTGGTTCGGCCCTTCAAAGGAGTGATATCAACACACCAAAACTAACGATATACAACAAATTACAACAAAATTAAAACCAAACCAAAAGCCAATAAATAGATGACTAAGATGAGAATGGTTCGGCCTATAGGCAAAAGGTAGTTGCAAATTGTTGAAAGCCAATTTCTTGTTGACGTGGCACTTTATTACTCATCTGCACGGTAGTGGAGTTGAGTCAATACACAATTTTAAAAAAAGGAGTGATATCAAATCAAAAACCAAAACCGGTAAAGGGGCCGCCAAGTTCCGA